>CABFVZ010002749.1:0-17897 GCA_902151445.1 Timema monikensis
TTCGGATCCCACGTTAAACTGTAGGTCCTCCATTTCATCTCGCAATCACCCTACCATTACACATTAGCGTAAGTGCGTATAACCCGAAAGGGTAGTAAAACGCGGTGCTAATAATAATAAAAATAATAATTAGTAAAAATCTTAATTTTGTGCAAAGAGGGATTAGAAGAAAAATTATTTCACATCCCTGCTTGGTAGTAATGAAAAATTTTGTGACACATCATTTTGTCAATATTAATTTCTCTTGCTTTAAACCATGACATTACAGCTGTAAGATTTTGTTTAAGTCAGTAAATTTGTATATTTATTTAAAATATAAACAGTCCTCACAAGTCCCAGCTATGCCACAAGTCTCACATTTGTGTGATGTTTTCTTCATGTGTGTCTTTAAGTGACAATACAGATACTGTCTTACATTAAAACTCCTTCCGCACAATTCACACATGCTTATTTTTATTATGAATGAGGCAGTGCTTCTCTAAACCAGGCCTGGTAGTAAAACCTTTACCACAAGTTCCACATTTATGTTGTTTATAACCACTATGGCATAAAAACTGTGTGTCTTAAGACCCTTTTTGGTGTTATAACATTTACCACATATCTCACATTTGTGTACATTTCCACCATGACGTTGATGGTGCTCCTTTAGATTCTTTTTGCTGGTATAATATTTACAAGTTTCACATTTATGTAGTTTATCGCCGTGAGTCATGTGGTGCACGAGTAATTGTTTACGGCCATCGAAATACTGACCGCACAAGTTACACTTGTTTGAGTTATGTATAACTTTATGACAAAGGTGATCCTTTAGCTTAGAATTGTTAGCAAAACATTGGCTACAAGATTCACACTTGTATTGTGTTTGACCACTATGAAGGAAGAGGTGATCCTTTAGCTTAGAATTGTTAGCAAAACATTTACCACAAGCTTCACACTTGTATTGTGTTTGACCACTATGAAGGAGGAGGTGATCCTTTAGCTTAGAATTGTTAGCAAAACATTTACCACAATTTTCACACTTCTATTGTGTTTGACCACTATGAAGGAGGTGATCATTTAGATTATGATTATTAACAAAACACTCGGCAACAGGTTCACATTTGTATTGTTGTTGACCACTATGTGTTTCACAATGTTCATTTTCAGATAGGTGGAAAGTTAATTCTCCCTTATTGTAAGTTAGATTATTTTTTACAGTATAGTAAGGTCCACACATTTCATTATCATATGAGGTAAATTCTCCAGTGATCGGCTCAGATTCAATCCAGAAATAAAGCGATAATTATAACCTTCTACCTTCAGAGTATTAGTAGTAGTATAAAAATAATCCTAGTGGTAATTTTATAAACAGATAGGTCAAAACTAGTGGGTTAGAAAAAAAATTATAATTAATTAATGGTATAAATATTTTCATTCAAATGTATTTTTGTGTTACAAGTACATTGTTTTGTGTGGATTTCATTTAATATAAAGTAATGGATCTCTATGATAAAATTAAGAACAAATTTATTTCAAATTATTCAAAGTTAAAATATTGTTGTCCTAATGACATATCTTTTGCTCCCATGTTGTGTTTAGTTTATAACCAACTCCTGTGACAAATAGCCAAATATACGATACTTTTTTAGGGGTGTTTAAAATTCTTCCCCTAATTTCTACGTATGTATTAGGCTTAAATCCTTTTACAGTCTGGTTTTACTAATTCTTACAGTTTGAATTAACTTTTATATTAAGTCTGATCTTCATAAGTTGACAGTTTCAACCTAGTTTTCTGTGCTTTTAAATTTAGTGAAGATGTCAAATAACTTTCTGTTGAATGTATCACCTTAAACTTAATTTGACTTTCTCAACATATTTATGAAATATTTACTAACATAAAACTAATATGGGAAAATTGATTTTAAATTCACTATGCCCACATCTATATAAGCATAGAGAATACAGATAATATAGTTAGTTTAAATGTTAATTACCTCAAGTTCTTTTTTAATCAAAGGAAAGGTGATTGATGAATATCCAGTGGAATTATAGCATTCATCAGCTTCAATTTACTTATTTATTTCTGTCGCCATACTTGAAGTAGGCTCAAACACTGTAAAAATTATATAATTTTGATTAAGTCCCTAAAATAATGTTAATAAATTTTCAGTTGATGTACACATTTTTTTAATACTTCATACAAAATTAAATACTGATATAGAAAGTCCAGTTTAAAAACTAAAAATTTAATAAAACTTGACCATCAGTATAAAAATAAATATATGAATATTTATGTACACCAAAACTCACATATTTTAAGAAATAATAGAGCTGGAGACTTGAGGCAGGAACAATTTTATTTTTCTTAAGGTAGACTATATTTTGTCATAAAAAATTTGTATGAATGAAATCAAGCCTTATTTTGTTTAAAGCTATAGTTTCTAAGACTTATAAGAGGTTTAGAACAAATCTAAATTTTCAAACTCTCACCATTATTATTTTATGTATTTGTCCCCAAAATCTTAGTCTTTAAAATCTAAAGATTTATTTTTTTCCCTCTTATTTTAAGAATTCCTATCCACTGGCCACTTAATCAAATTTACGAATATTCAGGCCAAAGAACCTTAACAAAAATTCAGAAACTAGCAGGGTATACAGAATTTTAAAATAACTACATGGTAAATAATGTCCAAGCACTTTATCATATAATAAACTGTATTTTACCTAGGATATCGATTCATTAAAACCCCAATACTATCATTACATTCACAAGGAAACAGCAGATCAAATGAAACTAAATTACATTTATTTGAAATTAATTATTTTATTTATAAAACATTAGACGCCTCATCATAATTAAGTCTAAACATAAACGACGAACCTGTGGTTTGATCCATGAACCTTACATAAATTTATTTTAAGAATAAACAAAAAAGCACAGACAATTTTCTAACCATCATTGATCTCATATAATACAACTGGATGGACACCTGTGGCTGAAATTTTAAAGCTGTCGTCTGTATACTATTGAGTAAGAGAGAAGGAAACTTTATGGTATCTCTTTCTCTTTCTTACATCCATCCAAGGCAAGGTGGCATTTTGATATCGTTCATTAATTTGATTGAAAATATTAGATACATCAATGTGTAATTAGTTAAATAAGTTCATATAACTTAATATATACGATTATTTTTAAGGAAGCTCGCTTGTAAGGCTTTATATCGTACCAGAATCCTTCCCTATAGTTATATTTTCGGAACCAACTGGCCTACTTCACTTAGGAACTTCGTGAATAGACACCTCTGGAACAACAATTTTACTCTCCTTGTCATTAGCTTCACTAAAGGGGATTGTCCCGTATACTTTGGCCAGACGTGCCCCATGCTGGATGTATATATACTCCTTTAAAACTTGATCTTTAGTAGGTAAACGTGAACGATTAGATTTGGTTGTACTCGGTTGTATATTGGAGTGCAGCTATTTCATTTCCAAACCTACATCTCCCTCGTCTCCTTAAACAACCGTGTCCATTGCAATGTTTACACCAAAAACACACTTATACGTCACGGTCTCTAATGAGCTCTCAAAATATTTCCGTCAGCAACCGCTACTGAGACGACAGCACCAGTACAACTTCTACTTTAAAAGTAAATATAATTAGTGGTAGTATATTTTTAATTTGAATGTTGGAAAGCCTTTTTTTTTTTTTGTGTTTATTTATTTATGTGATTAGCATGCGAATTACTCTTATGAGCAAAATTTAAAATGTTAATTAGGAAATATATTGGTATGTAAAACAAAATATTTCCTAAAAACTGTTAAGAGTACACCTATTTTGTTGTTTAGTTAATCATTGATTTTTTTGTTTTATCAATAACTATTAAGAATTATTAAATTTAAATAAATCGGTTTTTTTGGTTTGTTTTTTTATGTGTGAAGGAGGAGCTTATGTAATAATAAAGTTAAAAATTTTTATTATTATAGTAAAAAACCAAGAATGGGTGTCTTATATTATTGATAATTTATGTCCCATCAATCTTAATTTTATAATTAGGCCCTAGGTGATATATCAAAGAAAAGGTGTCTTATATTATCGAGAGTTTCCGACCTATCACCTTTGATTTTATATATTTTTTTTGTTTCAAAAATAAATATGTTACTTCAAAATAGGTTATGTATTGTTCAGATATCGCCGTTAACTTGACGGATCCCATGTTCAGAGGGGTATACCATGGCTCTCGTAAACATGAGGATGACTTGAAGCATGTCCTGACGAGAGCTTGGACTGCGGGTGTCGAGAGGATGATCATAACAGGGGGTAGTCTGGAGGAGAGCAAGGAGGCCCTCAAGCTGGCTCATTCTGATGGTACATTTCACGAACAAGTTGTTACAGCGCAGTACAAATACAGTAGAATATTCGTACAAAAAACCTTTTTAGAAAATACATTTTCTTTTGCTGTCAAAAAAATAACATTTTACCATATTCTTAATATTACTTTATAGGTATTGATGATATATCTATCATAAGGAACACATGCAGATCACATGACTTAATGTATGAATACATGAAAGTAGATCTGTAACTTTTCTAGCTGTCAGATAGTGCTCTTTATATGAATATTTGACTGAAGTTTACGTTTATTCGCAGGGTTGACCAAGTTGTATTTGGCCATCGTTGTAAGGAAAGTTTCTATTCCCCATCGTGTCCTAATATTTGTCCAGAATATATAATATATTCATTCACACTAATGGGTTAGGATTTAGGAAGGTTGAATTCAGAAGAAGTGTTGGGCTTACTAGAGGTGTGTGAAGATTCAAAAACCTCGACCACTCTTTGAATACTAATTCACTTTGATTCAAGACTAAAATCCTGGATTCGACACTTGGGAAGCTTTGTCAAAACAAATTTTTAAATCCAAAACTTTTTTTTTTAATTTCCTGCTGTTGTTTCCATCACAAATTATTGTTTAAAAAAAATAGGAAATAATTAAATTATATTTTGTGATACTAACTTAATTTCTTTTTTTTAAGACAAAATATATTATGTTTGGAATATGGATTTTGTAAATTATATTTAACACCTAAATTAAGTTAATCTACATAGTTATGCAAAGTAAATTTTTTATCCAACATTAATTTATTTTTTTAAACATTCAAACTTCTATTCGGCTTTGTAACTATCTCATATTAACTCACATAATCGATTTGACTTGTTTGGAATTGAAAGAGTAGACATAACACATAACTCAAGTGGGCCTCGATTACATCCGACCAGGATTCGAACCTTGAACTCACTGTCATTAAAATTCGAGTCTATTGCGAGAATGTTATCTTTTAAAATTATTCAATCATCAAAGCTTGTATCATATTAAGGTGGTTGTACCAACTCTTTTGTTTTTAATGTTCTAGCCTATTTATTTATTTCTAGATCGACTGTACTCAACCGTCGGTTGTCATCCTACACGTTGCCAGGAGTTTGAGGAGTCGGGCGATGCAAGTTTGTATTTGCAGTCACTAAAGGACTTGGCCACAGAAGAGAAGGGGAAAGTCGTTGCGATCGGAGAGTGTGGGCTGGATTACGATAGGCTAAAGTTCTGTCCTAAGGAAACTCAAAAAAGGTATGGACCTCTCTATCCGAGGTAACTGCAAAGAATTTAAATCCTTTCCGGGCCTGCGTGGTCTACTACGCTACCCTTACAGTAGACTAGACTGACGATGACCAGGAAATCAGGGTTTGATCTTGGTCGGATTTACTGAGGGTGGTTTTCCATAAATAGTTTCCCGCTCTCTTTCTGTGAAAATGCTGGTACTTTTTCTCTAAATTTAACCTTCCCCATCCATAATTCTTTAGCATAGTTAGTACATAAGGGTATAGTCTGAAACCCACCTCGATAGCATATTTAGGTAACACGCTTGTTTCGTATTGAGCAAGACTGTCAAAGACGAGGAGATCAAGATTTGAATCTCGCTCGGGTGAACTGAAGGTGGTTTTCCACTCTCCCTCCATGCAAATTCGGGTTCACTTCCTCTATATTCAACCTTCCCAATTCCAAACCTATTATCTTAATTAGTACTTAAGCACGTAGTTTGAACGAGTGGTAAGACGTAATATAAATATTACAAGTATAACCTAAATGCGCGTTGCTAAAAAAAACATTTCTAGCTGTCAGATGTAAATTGATTTGTGGAATTAAATTATTTACTAAGTTGAGAATGTGTTTGTTACTGCGTTCTCGACCATTATCAAGCCTTCTCTCTGTTTCAGATATTTTGAACAGCAATTAGATCTGAGTGAGAGTCTGAACCTACCACTGTTCCTGCACTGCCGCAACTCGGCCAGCGATTTCATCACCATCTTATCGAACAACAGGGATCGGCTGACAGGGGGTGTCGTTCACTCGTTTGACGGCTCCAAACAGGACGCCGAGATTATTCTCGACCTTGGGTTTTACATCGGTATTAACGGTTGGTCAGTATTATCCTTCTGAATGCTTAAGGTTTTCCTCACAGTAATTAATTCAAGAGGAGTTGTCATACCTCGCCTTGGTGGTCTCATAGTTTAAGACGTCACTCTCATTTGATTACTGATGACAGAAAGAGCAGGGCTTAAATCCCTAACTAGTGTTACCTATGGAGGTTTTTTCTCTCTCTCTCTTTAATTTGTTTCCCACTCTTTCTCCACACAAATGTGACTACATTTCCTATAATTTCTACCTTCATCTTCCGTATCGCATCAGTGTAAATATGAGGTTATCTCGAATGTGGTCATAAGACGCAGTGCACATAAAATAAAGTAAAAGGTGGCCCCCCCCTGCCTTGCCAAAGAGAATCAATACATTGGTCCTTTATTTTCTTTTAACCAATTTAGTACAAGACCAATTTACTTATTTTAAGGAGGCCTGCATCAATGGGCATATGGTTTAAGGCGTTAGGTTTCGCAATAACCGACTTGCCTAGGCTTGAAGGTCACGATTTGAATCTTGACCATGTGTATTAAGGGGTGGTTTTTTTTACTAAATATTTACCCATTCTTCTTTCACCCAAATTCGGGTACATTCCCATTAAATTAGACCTTAAACCACATTTGTAGTGAACTATATTTAGTGTGGCTCGGGCGGGATTCAAACCCAGGTTAGAGGACTACTATGGTATAGTTATTCTTGTACGAAGAACGTTTCGGAGGTTGATCTCTGGCTCAGTGCCATCTCCTCTTAACAGTTCGCTGAAGACCGGCGAGAACCTCGAAGTGGTGTCCTGTATCCCAAGCGAGCGACTCATGCTGGAGACGGACTGCCCGTGGTGCGAGGTGAGGCCGACCCATGCGGGGTTCAAGTACGTCAAGACGTCGTTCCCTTCCGTCAAGAAGGAGAAGTGGCAACCAGGGTGCACTGTAAAGGGGCGCAGCGAGCCATGCCATATCGGGTACGTTCTAGTTGGATTTTTTTTCCCCTCGGCACCGCGTCTTACTACCCATTAGGGTTGTATACCTACGTGCTAACTATGCTAATGTGTTAGGGATTGAAAAGGTTGCGTTTGGAGGAATTCTACTTGCAACTGCGCGGAGCATTAAGGAAAAACTATTATTACACCCGACCGGAATTCTACCACCGAAACTAGTTGTTTTTAGGTTAATCACCTTTATCCTTATAATGAAATGATATAATACGGCCTTAATGCTAAAATTAAGGCTTCTGCATTTTCTTACTCATAACCAAATCTGACATTAAAACAAGTTAAGAATTTAATTTAACAAACATTGTACAAATAATGTAACATAAGAAGAACTAGTTAAATACAAACACTAACCTATTTCCTGGCGCGGGCTTTGAACAGAGCTTATATTTGCCCGAATGTTCCCAGGTGTGCGTAGAATCAACGTTTCATTGCAATAAGTCATTGTAATGCCATCTATCAACGAACCACCAAACTTTTATCCAGTCTGGATACTTCATATTGAAGCTGGTAGACGGAGCTACCAGTTCAATGATATGCTATTGCCACAAATAAAGCAATAAATGAGAGAATAAATGAGTGGTGAAAATATATATCGGATAAGAGTTTACGAGTAGAATAATGGCTGTCGGGCCTGTGTAGATCGCCGTGCTAAACATGCATCGGGAATGGGTAAAGACAAAACATATAAATTCAGTAAAAATATTGTAAAACGCTCTTGTCATAAGAATTATTTTTAAGCTAAGTCTAAACTCTAGAATGATGTTAGTGCACACACACACATACACACGTACATGTGTAACTGTTACGACAAGATTTGTTGCTATAAAAGAAATGTTTTCCTCCCCTCTTTATAGTCATGAGAATAGACAACGGCAACAAATCATCTCTTTAAAAGGAAAAAACAGTGATTTCACCAATAATAAAAACTTTTAAGATATTCTAAAACTGAAACTGGAACGATATCTCAGTAGACATGTCTATTGCCGTTTAAGTTAAGGTGTCTTTTTTCTCCAAGTTACAAATGGATTGAATATATTCTTATTCTTCTGTCCTTTTTTTTTTTCATTACAGACAAATCTTGGAAATTGTTGCAGGTGTACGAAACGAAGATGCAGATGTTTTGTCTGAAACTGTATTTTCAAACACGATGAAAGTTTTCTTTGATAATAAACATGAATGAACAAAAGGGAAGTGTTTTATTTATTTCAAATTAGATTATTAAATATTGTATGGTGACATACGCAGCAGGAACATGGATGATGAAGCTGTATAGAAGTAGCAGAACCATGATCAACTGTTTCAAGCTTGTAGCCGGGTCAGTTTAATAAAATGCCTCCATATTCCTCCATCCTTCCACCATTCTTCCTCCTTTCATTCCTTTCATCTCTTTCTTGGCTTCCCTTGCAGTCTTTTTCCCACATATTTCATTTCTGACATTTTTTTTTCAGTCTGTTCAGTCTACTACTACTTCCTGAAGAAGATGTTATTATAGCATCGAAATATTGAAGTGTGTGTAAATATGTGTTAGTGTTTTTACTTTTATTTGTGCTCTACCATTTTTCTAATATTATATCATTCTATTTATTACCAATTGTTTTTGCTCCATTCACTTTATTTCATACTTATTATTTTACATTTTCTTTGTCATCCTTTCTTTTTCCATCCACCTTACATACCCATTATAGAAATAAATAACACAAAATAATATTGAACATCTTATGGAGGCTAAAGGTATTAAGTATTACTACTATATAGTTTGAAATATTAAAATTTAAACATATTTTTAATCATACAATTAATTACCGTACATAAAATTTAGTTGTCTCCAAGAAATTGTAACCTTCCCATATCCTTGAGATGTTTTATAGTCCTTCAAGTGATAACCAGGGCTTTGGAGTTGGTACCCCAAGTTTTCGATTCCGACTCTTCTATTTTTCTACTGTCTTACTTTCATAAGTGTTTGAAGTATATTAATTAATAATAATAAATTTATTGCTCTAAAATGCTCAACAACAGAATACTTCATTGGAATATTCTATCAAAATTAAAAATATTGGTTCTAAAAAAAATTACAAAATTAAAATGATATATTTGTTATACATTATTAGTTTTTATTTTGAAACCGGAGGTGGCGTCTAGACTTTTTTTGATTCCACCCAAAACGGCTTCCGACTCCACATCTCTGGCGAGAACTAGACTGAAACCTGTTAAAGTGGTACTTTCCTCTATTGAAATGTTTGTCCGAGGATTTCTTTTGAAGATTTGAATTTTTGGGGACAAGTAAGTCATTCATTACAAGAAATGATAAAGTGTGTCATACTTAACGTTGTGGTTGTATAAGTAGTTAGCTAACACACCAGTCGTGTTGAGCTAGACTGCTAGAGTACCGAGGGTAGGGAGATCCAGTTTCTAATCTCGGTCGAGCAAACTGGGGGTGGTTTTTGTATAAATGGTTTTCCACTCTCCCTCCATGCAAATGCGGGTTCACTTCCTCTAAATTCAACCTTCCCAATTCCTAATCCATTAGTGTAATTAGTACTTAAGTGTATAACCCAAACGCATAATAAGATGTGGAGCTAAATAAATACAAAAAAAAATGGTTGTATAAGGTGTTGTTTATCATTTATCACTGATCATGGTGTCCACTCAACTTGACCAATGATATCCTCGACCTTTCCCTTGATCATTTCCTCAAATTCCCGACTAAAAAGTATGTCACATCCTTCTAACTCCCCCCACCCCCTCATTTTTCTACTAATCTTTTTAATTAATAATACATTTTAAAATCTAAATATAAATTTTGTATCAACATTGTTTACTAGGAATTATAAAATATGTTACACAGCTACAAACAAACAAAAAATACAGTTTGAGTAACATTATTATTTACAGATTTAATGATTATATTTCATACTTTGAGTATAACATTTTCTCAGATTTTTGTTGTAATTTATCAAATTCCCGACTTATTCCCTGATTTTCCTTATTTACTAATACCCTATATGGCTGAAAATTGGTATATAGTTGCAAATTATTATTTTAACATTAGATAAGAATTAAAATATTTAATATATTCCATGAGGGGGACTGAGACAGATAACCGCGGGTGCCCCGCAAACAAAGTTTGCCCAGAGCCCCATGTGTGCTAAGGATGGTCCTGAATCTGTGTTTTTGGGGGGGGGGAAATCTATGTTTAAAAAATTATTTTTCAAGGTTGAAAATGTACATCATTAGTTGATGCACATCCAAGATTTTCCCTAACTCGTGTTTTTTAGTGTTATTGACTCTAGAATTATTTTGTATGAAACTAAAGTAGGTACTCGTTAAATACTTGCTGCTGAAATTTTGGTGCATATTTCTTACAATTGGAGGTTCTTTTATCTATGATCTGGTCTTCAATAAACTTTTACAAAGGGTTTACAACTCTTTCTTTGCACTTTTGAAGTTGCAACCATTTGGTGTAGGCTGCCTACTGCACCAAACAACTTCATTAGTTCCTAGTTGTGTCAACTGAAGATTCTGGGAATGGCTGGATTGCCAGTCGTCCACATTAACCAATAATAAATATAGCAATTCTGCATTATATATCACTATGCTTGCATATCTTACCACCAAGAAATAATAATCCAAGACCAAGGACCAAGGCTGTAGTCGGGGGGAGGGGGGGTTCAAACCCCTCNTATATATATATATATATAGCTTTATTAATCTTATGGTTCAAACAATATCAAAATTATGGTACAAGTACAAATTATGAGGTTGTGTTACCATAAAAAGCACTTCAGAGAGCTTCTAGAGGTGTTTAATATTTAGAATTATTTTTGTGCCTCCGGCAATTAAGGGATGTGCCCACCAGACACCCCCTGAAATTACTGGCTGGCTACGGCCTTTGCCAAGACAAGCACCGCTGTCCTAGAAATCCAGCAGCCAATCAGATACTACTCGATTCCCCTTACCCTCTTGAACTAAGGTGTCTGTGTAGCATACATGCATATAGTGTTGAGTCTTGATGTCACAGAAAATGTATGTAAATTATTGCATATGTTGTATTTTTGTTCTGTTCTCCCGCTTTGTCATTTGTGACTCTACAGGTCACCTTCTTTTAATACAGAGGTTAAGTATCCCTCTCTTTTGGCTACCATATTAGGATTCGATTGTATATTGATTTTCTAGAATGTTATATTTTAACATTTTTAAGAGATGCAAAAAATACCTTGGGGAGACAAAGCATAGGTTACTGTAGGTGTGAAGATAATATCTACATTGGCATTAATTTAAGGTAGAAAGTCTTTCGAGAGAGGGATTGGGTAGTCTAAAATCAGGATAGTGACATTGAGAATTTTTATTCATGTGGAAAAGAACCTCCAGGTCTGATGATGCCATAAAGTAAGTTGTAACTAATTATGTACTAATCTAAATCAATTAATTTCCACCTTCTTTATTAAAAGAGACTGAATTGGATATTTTATTTACAACAACAAACATATTTTTTTTACAAAGTTAGTCCCGAGAAAACTAAAAATTAGTCAAATTTGTTAAAACAATTATCTTTGATTAAGCATTATTCATAAATGGAGCGGATTTTCTTCTTATTGTTATCACTTCTTCGGTTCTAAGCCAAATTCGGATACAGTTGTTCGGTGACGCAATCTAAAAAAAAACCCACTAAAGTAATGATCTGTAATCTGTGCATATTAACAATGCCAATCTTTTGCGTTAACGTAATTTTCTTAGACCAATACATGTGAATTACTATATTTAGCTTACGTAATTAGTTATCTCATTAAGCTCCAAGGGTAAAAGTTCGTGAAAATCCATAATAGTAAAAGGTATTGCATTTTAACTTGTTTAATAGAAGTCATAATTTAATAACCTTTTCATATATTAATTTTATTATATTTAGGCTTAACACATGTTTTTAAAATGTAATATGACTTTGAATGATGGGGTCATAATTTTTTAATGAGCTCTTTAGGTATAGGTATAAATTATTAGGGCACGTATTACTAATGAGCTACGCAAGTAAACATTGTCGCCATATGGACCCGACACAGACTCCATATTCGGAGTTCCATAGTCCGTAGTTCTTATGCAAATCGCAATTAGTATGTCAATATTTGTATACACGTGACCATTTCAACCAATGAGATAGTAAAAGACTTCGTCCAATCAAATAATTCGAAAGAAAATCGTCTACTGCAATGAGCTTGCGTCAAGCAGTCAGCTGATCATAATATAAGAATTAAAGAAACCCAAATTAACTTTGTTGAGAAAACTTCCAGTATATACTAGAATGTAGGTTAAGTACAATTACAAGAAATATATTTATAACTAGATTTTAACTATCAAACTTAAAATAAATAAATGTATGCAAAATGGATAGACTAGTATTTTGGATGAAAACATAAAAAGCACTTTTAATATTTTTAATAATAGGGGTGTTGACCCTACTAAAGCAAAGCCAATATTTCTGAGAACTTTATATTTTTCAGAAAACATTTTCCTAGAAGCCGCTCTTCCCGGGGTGTTTAGATTTTTAGAAAAATGTTTCTGAAATATCTCCACGTGTAGCCATCTTTTCATTTTGTGTATGTTTCCATAGCGACGGATTCTCTGGCATTCGTTATTTTATTTTAATGCGCATGCACATATTTACTCGGCTGTGATTGGTAATCCTTAGAAAGTTGAAAGGCAATTTCTCCGGAATACGGACCTATGGATACGGAGTCTGTGTCGGGACCATAGATAAAGGATCGGGACCTTTACATAGTTCATTTCATATTATATTAGGTATGTAATATTGTGAAACATCTTTGCGAGACGTACGTGACAAAAACCGTAAAACGAAGCTTTATACTAATTTTAAGATAAAGTATGTTCTGAAAGTTTATTTTTCTTACCATAATCCTACTGTATAGGTTAGTTGGATTTTGATAGAGAAAAATACGTTTAAGAACAATCTTCATAGAATAGTGTATTATTTCTTCCCTTTCCAGGTACGTAAATTGTCGTTGAAAGTCTACATAACATTCTTCAAATCGAACTTGTAAGCCTTAATAAAAAAAATTCAAGAAAATAAACCTCAAAGCCGAGGTTCCTTGTGCTAGCATTATTAATTTTAAAATATGATTTTCTCTAACTTCAAAAGAAGTAATTTTTGAAGTACTTGGTTTAAAGCCAATATCCATGGGTGTACTATAGGCTTCTAGGTGGGCCTAAAGCCCCATCTACATATTCCATATCTGTAAGGTGTGTAATACTCTGAGCACGCACATCAAAAGTATAGCAACAATGGAATTTTCATAGCAATTAGACTAACTAGCTCGTGTTTTAAATATATATATTTTTAATTGCACTAATACATGACTACTAAAATGAGCTGTGGTCATACAGTTAGCTGACAAATAACTAAGATTTTTTTAACTAGTAGGTTTTATTTGACACCTTAATTAATACAGTTCATTATACATAGGAACAATAACCCTTGTTTCATAGAGCCTTAAAACCACATTTAAGGGGGAGGTGTGATTGAAATAAACACCTTGTTCAGGAGCTAATGGGGTGACCTGGTGGTCTAGGGGTAAGGTGTCGGACTTCTATGCTGGCGGCCGGGGTTCGATCCTCGGTCCCGGCACAGATTTATCTGATTACCAAACCCTTCCTACACCTCTGACAAGATATCTTGTGAATGTGTGGAATGCCAGGTCGCCACCGTGGTTCGGATTCCACGTTAAACTGTAGGTCCTTCATTTCACCTCACAATCCCCCTACCATTACACATTAGCGTAAGTGCGTATAACCCGAACGGGCAGTAAGACGCGGTGCTAATAATAATAATAATAATTCAGGAGCTAATTAAAATATAGATTTGTGTTAAATTTATTCAAATAGGTTAAAAATAGAAAATTTTAAAAAAGTTGACTAATGAAACCACAATCATTGGTTATTTTGTTGGTTGGTACCGAGTTTTATATTTGCATCTGCATCTAATTAACTTGCAGCTTTAAACCATTTGTTTTCTTGCTATTACCTACATGTCAAGTATGTAAAGCTCTTGTTCTGAACACTTTTCTTATATTTAATTCACTGCTTATTACTGATATTAAAACCCTGATAAAGTCTGTTATTTAGTGCTTAACCCCTCAGCCCCAAAAACACAGCTTTAAAATGGACCCACACTATTCTCCTTTTTGCGTTTTAGAAACTACTAATATCATCTCTCGATCCTCTTCTCGATAATTTGATGATTCATTGATATCGGAGTGAACTATTGTAAGTTTATTCCTCGTGTCTGGGTGTCCAGGAAAGGAACATGAGTTTCACCGGTAAAGTGGTGCTGATCACCGGCGCCAGCTTTGGTATTGGCGCCGCGACTGCGATCCACTTGTCATCGCTAGGCGCCAGCCTATCGTTGACGGGCCGTAACTTGGAGAACCTGAACAAGGTAGCGGCCAAATGCCAGACCAAGGGGGACCAGCCCCGGCCCCACCTCCTGTCGGCAGACCTGACCAACGAACAGGACGTCCGAAACATCCTTCAAGAGACGCTCAAACATTACGGGAAGCTGGACGTCCTCATCAACAACGCTGGTGATTCATGAGTTGATATAACTATCTCGTTACCCTACACAATCCGACACCTTATCTCGGTCAGTAGCATGTCTGTCGACTGAGCTAAGGGTCCCGGGTTTAATTCCCGGCATGGTCGAAAAATGCATCATTGGTGAAATGTGTTGCCCCTTTCACAGTTGATGAATTAATGGCCTGGGGACTGGATGCTGTGCTTGTCCTAGTCTTAGGTTCAATTATAAGGTATATGAAGCTACGACAGGTCTAGCAAGCTGGTGGTGGAAAATATATGGATTTATCAGGCAAAAGGCTGGATACAGTAAGGAATGTAAAAACAAGAGAATATACACATTTTTCTGTAAACTGAACCCCAAGTATTGCTAGACCATCCTAAAACTCGTATGTTTCAGTTATTAATTTTCTCATAAAGTTTTTTCTCCAAATTTAACATTTTTTAACTTAATGATGAATATTTTTTGGACGAAGTGAAGAGTCGAGGAAAAGGTTAAAATGTACCCAATCCAACTCCAAAATAAAAAAACTTATAATATCATAAGATATGGTAAAACATTATTTTAATTTTAACTTTTATTTTTTAGGACCAATGTTTGTAAATTGTTTTGAAAAATGTATTCCCCATTAAATTTACAATGCCAAAGAAGCTTCCCATGAAGTCATCTGTATTGCAGCATTTAATTTCATTAAATTTATTATTACTAATTGATATACAGTAGGTGACCTGGTGGTCTAGGGGTAAGGTGTCAGACTTTTGTGCTGGCGGCTGGGGTTCAATCCTCGGTCCCGGCACAAATTTATCTGATTACCAAACCCTTCCTTCACCTCTGACAAGACATCTTGTGAATGTGGGGAATGCCAGGCCGCCACCGTGGTTCGGATTCCACGTTAAACTGTAGGTCCTTCATTTCATCTCACAATCACCCTCTCATTACACATTAGCGTAAGTGTGTATAACCCGAACGGGCAGTAAGACGCGGTGCTAATAATAATAATGATATACAGTAGTCATTTATGAAAGAGTCATCGCCAGACAGTACAAAAATAAGGCTTGGTGAACCGACCCCACAGTCCTGATTTGTGTTGCTCTGTTGTAAATCAAAATGTTTATATTCTCTCTCGCAAACAATAAGACCAAACCAACTAGACCTACCATATGGCAAAAATCTTTGATATTTGATTCTTAAAACACTTGTACTACCTCGCGTGTGTCTCATGTGGTGTTAATACTAACCTAACTGTTCCAGGGATCCTCGAGAACACGTCGCTAGAGCAATACGACCGTATCTTCAACACCAACGTGAGGGCCATCTACCAGCTGACCATGCTCGCCGTGCCGCACCTCGTCAAGACCACTGGGAACATTGTGAACGTGTCGAGCGTGAACGGGATCAGGTCGTTCCCCGGCGTGCTAGCATACAACATGTCCAAGTCGGCGGTGGACCAGTTCACCCGTTGTGTTGCTCTGGAACTAGCTCCTAAGAAGGTGTCTATGTGCTTCCGTTTGAAAGATTTTCTTTTTTTTTTCCACGTCTCGCTACCGGTTCACTCGGTCATTTTGGTCAAATGCTCCAACATCTTCTGTCCTTCTTGCATTCCTCCCACCTTATTTGCTTACATTATTTTCCTTTCATTTGCACACTTACTGTTATCTGCTCCTCCCATCTATCTCTTGATTCTCCTTGCAGTCTTTTTCCCACATACTTCCCATCCCCACCATTTTCTTTGACATCCTCTCCTTTGCCATTCCTCATTACATGTCCATACCATCTCATTCTTTATTCCTCTACTATTATCAAGTACAGATTTTTTTTTAAATAAACGTAGAGCTTACTAATGAGAAGTGAGTGTAGAAAGCTCACCTGGGGAAAAGAGTAACAAATGCGAAAAGAATCAATAGCACAAATGTGACATCATTTTCTTTTCTTATTTTTTTTACCACTGCATCTTACCACCTATTTAAGATACATGCATATTTACTAACCACGCTGATGTGTTAAGTAGGAGGAAGGTTGAATTTAGATGAAGTGTACCCATATTGTCAGGAGGAAGATCGGAAAACCACCCTCAGTATATCATACCGAGACTCAAATCCTGATCTTTTCATAAGCAGTCCGGTCTATTGTTAAAATCTAAGATAATTAATGTATTAACATAGTCGTAAGTCTTGCAAGCCAATGTCAAGTAGATTGATTATCGTTTCATGGGTCAGGCTTACTTTAGCGTAAGTTGTTTTTACTGAATGGTATCCTACTCTTCTTCCGTGCAACTGTGGGTACAATTCCTCTCAAATCTATCTTAGTAATTCTGAATCATTTATTAATGTAAATTTTAGGAAAACGAGAATAGATATGAAAATATCGTGCAATGCACACACACAAAAAAACACCACTATCTCTAAATTTTATTTGTAATTGTTTAAAGATTTATAAAATGGTCGTGTGTTAGTAGATTCGTGTGAACAGTGTGAACCCTGGCGTGATAGTGACTGGGCTCTAAAAGCGCGGCGGGCTAGACAGTGAAGCGTACGCCAAGTTCCTGGAACGTTCGAAACAGACTCACGCGCTCGGCAGACCGAGAGAGTCGGATGAAGTGGCGCATGTCATTGCATTCCTGGCGAACAACGACGCTAGCTTTGTCACCGGGGCCACTATTCCCGTGGATGGGGGCAAACATGCTCTGTGCCCACGCTAGAACCTTCGATTGTGTCTTACATTCTGGGAATACCTCATTGAGCCGGGGTTACACTAAAGTCGGAGAAAATTGAGTACACATATTTGTATCCGGGATTGTGGGATTCAGGGAGGATATCTGATTCAGAAACAAGTAGGGGTGTGTGAAGTCCACATTTTTAATTCGAAGCTGTATTAAAAAAAAAAA
>CABFVZ010002749.1:18027-29286 GCA_902151445.1 Timema monikensis
TTTTTTTTTTTTTTTTTTTTCCTCATTCATAAATCGCTGATAGCCTTAGTTTCACTTGAAAAATAAATTGCCAACGTCTTGAGTCATGGTACCTATTTCTAAATCGTTCGTCAGCAATCTTTTTTTGGGGCCATGATCGACCAATGAACGTTGACATCTTATATCCAGATAGTGCCCACCACTACTGTAAAAAGACTGAATTATTGGCACAAAACGGAGGCCAAAGTCATCTACTACGTGCTTCATACAACAACAAGAAATGCCGCCAAGACTGAGATAAGTGTCAAACAAATTTAATACATATAAAATTGAAAACTGTCATATTAGCAGACTGGTGTAGAGCAGGGTCTTACTGTATTCTTTAGATTCATTTGAGCCAGATCAAGCGTTGCGTGTATCTGGAACTTTCTTTAAGAAGGTTGTAAGCCTTTGATAACCTTTTAGATCGTCATCATCCTCCGACACATCCTCTTCCATTCTTGTCGATCTTTCCAATCTTCTCCCTCCGCTACGTGTCTCCAATCCGCTCCTTTAGACTCCGTGTCCTGTGCTTGGTCCATCCATCTTGTCAGTTGTTTTTTAGATGAACTTTATAATCAATACATCAATAAAACCTTTATCTATAATTACATTTAATTACACTCAGTAGGAATGAGGATGGAATAATTTTGAAGAAAGGTATCCGTATTTGCATGATTGAAGGCAGGGAAATCATTTAGAAACTAACCTCATTACACCCAGCCTAGATTTGTACCTCAACCACCTAATGGCTGGAAAATCAGACTATATGAACTTGACGTTTAGTCTGTACGCCCATCGTTTGGGCTCCCTCCAATAGGGCCACTTGTTTCTTTATGCGGAATAAGAGGAAAAAATAAGTTTGGCTTGCAAAGTAAACAGAAAAAAATGGCCCATTTAGTGAAATAAATATGAAATATTCCCAAAGTCGAATCGGATATATATATATATAATTAATAAATGTATGTTTAAAATTTATTTAGTGTTTCTCAACCTGGGGAGAGAGTGAGAGGACTTAGGGCAATTTGGGACTAATGTTAAAAATCAACTAAAAATTTGAGACTTTATTTCAATCCCTTTTACAAAGTAGGATTTGTTTTTTCTTGTGGTAAGCACGGTTCCAAAAAATAATGGAATGGGGTATAGAAATTCAATGATCTACCAAGGGATTTGTTGGCTCAAAAGTTTGGGGAAACCCCTTATCTGAGGCATCAATGTCGAAAGACAACGATGGTGGATATTGAGCATCAAATCCCGGTGAGGTGTGTTTTGTTTTCCCAGAATAATATCTATCCCACTTCCACAAGATTGTGAGTACATTTCCTCTCAAATCTACCTTTCTAATTCTTAACACATTAGTTTAAATATGCTGACAGCAAGAATGCCGGAACAGATAGCAAGACCTCGGAAGAAAAAAAAAAAGCTCGATTTTAAAAATTTACTTTTATATGTAATTATTTTTAAAAAGTTATGTTTTGGTTGTGTGTTGGTAGGTTCGTGTGAACGGTGTGAACCCTGGCGTGATATTGACTGAGATCCATAAGCGCGGTGGGCTAGACAACGAAGCGTACACCAAGTTTCTGGAACGTTCGAAGGAGACTCATGCACTCGGTAGACCGGGGGAACCGGATGAAGTGGCACGCGCCATCGCTTTCCTAGCCAGCGATCAATCTAGCTTTATCACGGGGGCCAGTATCCCAGTGGACGGGGGAAGACATGCTATGTGCCCACGTTAGGTTGGGGGTACACTAAATTCTCAGATAATAGCGAGTTAGAATACATATTTGCATCAGAAAGGGAAAAATTGTGTCTGTGGGAGGATATTAGACACAGAAACAAATAGGGGTGAGCAAATACCTCTTTTTGAATTTAAAGTAAAGTCAAATTGAGTAATATGAAATAGTCCTGAAGCCGAATTGAAGTGTGAATATTTTGCTTAAGGCCCAGTCTACAGTCAATCATATCTGCATTACTAAAGGGTTTTCACAAAACATTCATTGTTTGTTTTCATCTTAAAGAATCTACAATAAAATGTCAGTATACATAATTTTAACAAAATGTTTCCATCATCAAGTTCATATTAATTTACAAACACAAATTAATATATGAAATAATTGTTAAACTATTACGCATAGTAATGTAACGATATTTATTTATTGAGTTACAGTGGTGCACGAAATATGACAGTCATTTACTTTATTGGGATATGTCTTGAAAAGAAATTACAAACAAAAATTGACCTCATTAGAGCCAAATTAAACGTATCAAATAGTATCAATAAACAGAAACAGTCATTATAAAAGTACATTTACCAACTAAGATATATAACAAATGTTTTTACAATAACAATATTTACAAATTTTTTTACAATAACAATATTTACAAATTTTTATCCTTCACCACTATTGTAGACGGACTATATTAAGAGTATGAGTCCGACAAGCGGCTGCGATTGGTTGTAAACTGGGCCTAGCAATAAAAAACAAGGTAATATATATATAATTTACCAAAAGCTGTATTGCAAGTCACTATCAGACTGTTAAAATTAATAATTCTACATTTTTGTTATGTGATGATTTATTTTTGTTGTATTAATACAACAAAATTTTAACATATTTGTTTGTTTTAGCGTTTAATTATTTTTATTGACAAAGCTTCATAATTGTCGAATTCAGAATTTAACTTTTTAATCAAAGTTAATGCAGATGAATATTTGAAGTGAAGTTAAATTTTTTTAAGCTTAACATACTTTTACATGTTATATCTGAATTGGAGGCAATAAAAAGGGAATAGTGTAATGATATCGAACAAAGTAACAACTGCAAGTATTAAGGTTTTAAATGTTTATTTAATACAAAAGTTATTAGTGGTTGATTTTAAGGGGCATAGATATGAAGGTAAGTTCATTATAAACTCACCCATGATAACCGATATAGAGGAACTGCGGTGAAAATCACAAATGAGAAACCAAACTCATTTGACAAGACTGTCACAACTGAACTGTCATTTTGGTTTCGTCTCATTCCTATTGATTATATAAATATATATTTTTTGATGATTATATTTCTTTTTTTTATATATATCTCTTCCTACTACCCATCCCATTTATCCACATAACAGTAATAATAACTCAATCTTAAATATATGTTGCTATAAAAAAAACCTCGAGGCATCAGGCCACAAACAAGCTATTCTGACAGTGTGAGCGCCGTATTTTGGCGAAGATAGTGCCAACATTTGTGTATAGAGCGTGTCATGTAGTCAGTATAACTAAACCCTCGTTCATTGATCTAGGGTTTTCTACATTAAAGCTACTACTTTGTTCAACCAGCTCATCTGTCATCACAAGGCGAGTTTGGGGTATCAAACCCAAGACATTTCGATCTTTAGCCAGTAGAGATGTACTGATTCAGTGAAACCAATTACAGATTGCTTATAATAATTGTTCATGATACAATTATTTACACCAATTCCGATTATCTATTAATAACTATTGAGAAATTACATAAGAGAATGAGACAGTTATTTTAACTTAATACAAAACTATATTTTATGTATAACTGGCGAAAGTTGGAACTAGATTGTTTTATCAACGGTATGAACTTATATCTCTATCTACAGTAGCCCCATGGCTTCTTTGGTGCTGACTGACAGCTCACAGCTGACTTCTGATAGCTTTAAAAAGTTACCAGACCAAACTACGTATCCCTATGCCAAACCAGATGATCTGAAAAAACGTGTTTAGCAGCTGTCACTTTTGACAGTAAAAATTTAGGTATATACCCAAATGTTGACTGTCAGCTGTGAGCTGTCAGTCAGCACCAAAGAAGCCATGGGGCTACTGTAGTTGTGTAATCTTTGCACATCTCGCAACCCACACACAGTGTGTAAATAAGAGTGGTTGTTTTTTGCTATTCTTATCACTAAACTCCTACCTAGAAAATTTTATTTTAAAAAAAAATTATTAATCGACATAATAATCGCCGATGACAATTGCTCGATAACAATTCATCTGTATCTGCATTGGTAAACTCCTTGTAGCCAGGAACTCTTGACAAAAGAGGTGGTTTACTTTTCTATGTAGCATTCGTTATATAACTTTTTTAGTACCGCGTTTTACTAACAGAGCTAACTTATATGGACTAATTATGCTAATTTGTTAGGAATAAGAAAGGTTGGATTTAGAGGACATATGTTATTTTCAGGGAGGGGCAGTGTAGTCTATTATGACAATGGCTCATACTTTATGAACACTGAAGTGGATCTTGAGTTTAATTAATCGAAATATGTTTTTAAGAAAGTAAGTATTTTAATATATTAATGCAAATTTTGAAATATAAAGACTTTTTCTATAATTCTGACATGGCTTTGCTTAGTTTTCTTATTTAATTTGGAACTAGAAAAGACGATAGAGTAAAGTTGTTGATTTAGCCGCACATGCTCATTTAAAACACAGTATCTCTAAGCACTACTGCAAAATGCACTTGGTCCATGAGTTTGACCCGCCTTAAACCATTTGACCACTAATGTAGGGAAAGAAGATTTTTAAAAAAATTGCCGGAAAGTGATATCTGAACCAATCTGTCAACAACTGTATTACTGTTTATTTTATGTTCGATTGATAAAATTTGTAAACACAGTTTTAAGTTTTTATTGGCCTTTTCTTATACAAGTTTTTTTAAATTGTATTGGGTTTCCTCATTACAAAATTGAATAGGAGTTTAACCAAAAATAAAGGTATATAGGATTAGTTGGAAGAAAAACCCATGTGTTATTATATTCTTTTGTCTAGATAGTTTTCTAAACCTTGCTTATTTGATTCCATTAGGTTTCCTTTAAAATTAAGGGCTCTGGTGTAAATAATGTGATCTAAAATTTTGCATTTTCATGTTGTATCAACTTTAAAAAATATAATAAAAGATAATCATTCCAGGAGTCATTATATACCAAATTTTCAACTAAAAATCATTCTAAATATAACAAGATAATTCAAAATGTTAGGTACCATTATTTACAAAAGAATCCTTCAAATCATAAATAACTAAAGTAAACACACTAAGATTTGAATATACCGCCAGAACAGTTGTCAGTTTAGGAAAGCGACACTTAGCGCTACTTGATATAGTTCAGCAATACACCACTGAGTGCGCTTTCTATATTAAAATGTCTTTTCTATGGTCTACCACAAGATCCAAGATATACAGATCCTCCAATTCCAGTGATCAGATATTGACGCCCAAAAAAGCGCTAGTACCGTCGCAAGCTGGTGCACGCGCAATTTAAACATTGTAGAAAAGTTTGAATTACTATGATTTAATTTTATGATTTTTGGTACATATATCTCTAGATAAAATTTTCGAGCTGTCATCGCAAACCATTGTATAAGAAAGAAAAAAAACTTTTGGTGATATTTTTTTCTCTCGTGCACATTCGGGGGTATGTGGAATTTTTATATTTCTTGTTTGTATTTGAATTTTATTGGTAAAAATAAATATATATTCTCTTAATTTGAACTATCACGTTACACTGGAAGGTGACTTCATGCACAATATATTTTAATATTTAAATTGTAAAAGGATTTTTACAAATAAAAGGTATTAAAGTCCAAGTTAACAGTCTTATCAATGCGGTTAGGAGTCATCTATAAACCACGTAAAGCTATTAGGGTGAGATCTATTATCTGTATGGTGTAACATGGACGGAGGAGGAGCTCTAATGTAACCATGGTGTTACATGAAGGTACGGGGGACTTTAAATTTCACCATGGTGTTATATAGGGAAAGGGGTGAGTTCTAATGTCTACATAGTAGTATATCTACCTATTAAAAATTATGCATAATATTTTGGAATATGTAGTCTCTCAATAAGCAATTAGAGATGGCATCAATCTTGAGCAAATAGAAAAAGACAAAAGTTATTTGAGATAAATTTGAAATTGATAAGCCAATCAAAGTCTTTTAAACTTGAAATGTTCTTTATTATTCTGATTTTGTGAATATAGGTGTGATCTTTGTTTTGCCGCTGGACACAAATTCCAGATTATTAAATAAACCAAAACAAGAAAAGAAGCCGTGACCATACCTTAATTTAATAGATAAACCTTGGCTATTTTTTTAAATCTCGTTGGTAGTTCCTTGAGTCATAGATAAGGGAGTAGTGGGTGCGATTCAGTATTCAAAACAGTTAATAGCATGGATTTCCCTTTTCAGGTATTTACCGCGTTTATTTTAAATTATCTAAATATACACAGTTGCATAGCTTAATTTCAACTTTTAATTCTAGTCACTATCATTGGGGTTAATTACACCAGTACTGAGTTGAGTCCCAGAACCCCAGCGTTTAAGTTTAAACCCAATTGGCGGGCTTAGGTTTTATTTAGAGGGTGAAGCTAACCTTTCGTGAACATTATTAAGGATATCATCTTAATAATTAAATTACTGAACTAAGACCTCTAAAAGTATGTTTTGTTGATAAATATTTATCGTTAAAAATAAATTAAAAATGTATGTCACTATTTAAATATCTCAGGGCCTACTACATTACAAAAATCAAAACACCTCTTCCATTCCCAATTTGATCAAATATAATTGTCCTTTGATAAAGAAAACAAATTTGAATGATGTCGTCTTAACCTACTAAGATTTAATCTGAAAGAATATCTCTTGTCAATATCCTTGTAATATCAATAGGATACACAAAGCTTGTTGATGGCAATAAGAGTGATGCCCATGTTAAAAAAAAACTGGTGTGATGAAGGAACCCCATGTAAACTTAGAAGACAAGGGGTATCTAGTGGCTCTGCCCCAGGCATTTACTGAACAGTCATTGACTACTGCCACTAACTCACATTTCCTACCATCCCAACTTAATTGTTTATCAGACCTACTACACTATTATACAGTGGAGTAATTTATATCGTTAATAAAACTGAGTGAGATGTCATTCACCTCCTTAATTACATGATAAAGATCGGGTAACACGGTCCTAAATGGTTCCGCACATATTTGGGTATTTTTACTCTCCATTTCTGCCTTACTAGTCCTTACCTCATAGGATGAGTAGGTATGAGAATACTAAAAGCGGTAGAAAACGTATTGAAGGATAAAATGTCTTATATTGGTTTTCAGTATGTCTCTGGAGAGGAACTGAAGCGTGTGATAAAACAGGTGGAGCGCAGACGAAGAAAGGAGCGCGAAGAAGAAGAGTGGTCCAACTACTTGTCGAGTCACGATACCGACCACAATGTTTACCCGTCAAGTGTCACTGATGTGACTGAGAGTAAATCCAACCTTCAGAAGGTTTAGATTGCCGTTTATTTTTTATCATTTATCTTTCTCGGGTGTAAGTCTATGCATACATGATGTGATTAGCATTAATTAACCTTGTTTTTTTTTTTAAATAATTTGAAAACTAGAAATTACCGGTAACGAAGATGAAAAGGGGAGTTTTTATAGAAATGTGTGACAATTAAAATAAAACTTTAAATTGGCTCCAAAAAATATATATATTGGCTCCAGCTTCACTTCGAAAACAAATTCTGGTTTTTGTCACTAAAAAGTGTTGATGGTAAAAATATCGACAGATAAAATACCCATTTATGTTCAATAATTACCATTCTAATTACAGTAGCCTCGTGGCTTCTTTGGTGCTGACTGACAGCTCACAGCTGACTTCTGACAATCAACATTTAGATATATATACCTAAATTTTGACTGTCAGAAGTGACAGCTGCTAAACACATGTGTTTGCAGATAATTTGGTTTGGCGTAGGGATACATAATTTGGTCTGATAACTTTTCAAAGCTTTTAGAAGTCAGCTGTGAGCTGTCAGTCAGCACCAAAGAAGCCACGGGGCTGCTGTATTTATGTACATCACAAATTAAGAAACACATGGAAAAATATTAATAGTACCACTTGATTTATCAGATTGGGATTAAATGTTATAAACAATTTTAGTAAAAACATTTTACGTTTAGACGTTTAGAAAACATTTCCATATTAATACAATTAATTAAACATGCACAAACTTTGCTTTTGCTTTGAGGATATTTCATATACAGCGGAACTTTGTTTATCCTAACTAACTAGTATCGGATATCATCCGGATTAATGAAAATCAGGATAATTTGGGAGTTATAATTAGGAAAAAAATGCATTAAAACAATATATATTACTATAACTCACTGTTTATTTTTACAATAACAAATTATAAAACAACAACCCGCCTCGGTGGCGTAGTTGGCTAACGGGCTAGTCATGTTGAGCTCGACTGCTGAGGACAGGGAGATAGAGGTTCGAATCTCGGTCGGGTGAACTGGGGGTGGTTTTTCCTAAATGGTTTTCCACTCTCCCTCCACGCAATTGCGGGTTCACTTCCTCTAATTCATCCTTCCCAATTCCTAAATCTATTAACGTAATTAGTACTTAAAGCGTACAACCCGAACGGGTAGTAAGACGTAGTGCTAAATATTATTATTAATTATAAAACACTTGAAACATTGTTTTACAGCCACTGTTCAATCTTAGAATATCGAGTAAGTTTTTGCAGTGCCAATTTTGAACCATGGTTATCAGCAGCGCGCTCACGCAGACGTTTGTCGATGAAACATAGTCTTAGCTCCGAACAAGTTACAGCATTCTTTTACTTTACATCCATTACTGTTTCCATCCTGTGACCTGGGTCAGTTTTTTATTCAAGCCACATATTCTCCACCACCAGCTTGCTAGGCCTGTCTTAGCTTCATATGCCTTATAATATAATTTAAGACTAGGACAGGCACAACATCCAGTCCCCGGCTGTTAATTTACCAATATGAAAGGGCAAACTCAAATTTCACCAATAATAAATTTTTTTTGGCCATGGGTGGGATCGAACCCAGGAACATTAGCTTAGAAGGCAGACACACTACTGATTGGGCTAAGATATCAAATTATTTATTTTAGCGTAACTTAAATCCTCTCTTATTTTTGCTTTGTTTCAGATGGTTTGGAAAAACGAAACTCAAGACCAACAAAAAATTTATTTGGATAAGTTTGCCGCATATCTTCCTGAGATACAGGAGCACACCAACCTCTCAGCGGGCCCCAGCCGGGGCAACACGCAGACTAGCCCCGCCACAGAGACGAGACTATCCAACTGTCGGAAAAAGATGGAGGCAACGCTGGACAAGATCATAGAACTGATAAATAAGGTGCCGGTTCCTGACGGAATAGAAGACTTGGCTAGGAGGCGACATAGAGCGGTGGAGTTCAACTCTCGGTTCTGTCGGAACTACCTCTATCAGCTGCGAAGGCATGTAGGTACCGTGGCTCTGTCAGAACTACCTTTACTACCTGTGAAGACATGTAGGTACCTTGTTTCTGTCAGAACTACCTTTACTAGCTGCGACGGCATGTAGGGTACCATGGTTCTGTCGGAACTACCTTTACTAGCTGCGACGGCATTTAGGGTACCTTGTTTCGGTCAGAACTGCCTTTACTAGCTGCGACGGCATTTAGAGTACCTTGTTTCAGTCAGAACTACCTTTACTAGCTGCGACAGCATTTAGGGTACCTTGTTTCTGTCAGAACTACCTTTACTAGCTGCAACGGCATTTAGGGTACCTTGTTTCTGTCAGAACTACCTTTACTAGCTGCGGCGGCATTTAGAGTACCTTGTTTCGGTCAGAACTACCTTTACTAGCTGCGACGGCATTTAGGGTACCTTGTTTCGGTCAGAACTACCTTTACTTGCTGCGACGGCATTTAGGGTACCTTGTTTTTGTCAGAACTACCTTTACTTGCTGCGATGGCATTTAGGGTACCTTGTTTTTGTCAGAACTACCTTTACTTGCTGCGACAGCATTTAGGGTACCTTGTTTCTGTCGGAACTACCTTTACTAATTGTGAAGGCATGTAGGTTACCTTTTTTCTGTCAGAACCTTTACTAGTTGCGAAGGCATGTAGGGTACCATGGTTCTGTCAGAACCTTTACTAGTTGCGAAGGCATGTAGGTTACCATGGTTCTGTTGGAACTACCTTTACTAGCTGCGAAGGCATGTAGGTTACCATGGTTCTGTGAGAACTACCTTTACTAGCTGCGAAGGCATGTAGGTTACTATGGTTCTGTCGGAACTACCTTTACTAATTGTGACGGCATGAAGGTATCTTGGCTATGCCAGAACTACCTTTACTAGCTGCGAAGGCATATAGGTATCGTGGTTCTGTTGGAACTACCTTTACCAGCTGTGAAGACATGTAGGTAACATTAGATTAGATTTTTTGGCTTTGTTTTGTTGTTTAGCTCCTAAAATCCCTCTCTGTTATTTTTAGTATTATATCCAAACAATTTTTACTCGAGTATCTCATGTAAGTGCGCAGGTTATGGCTCTATCTTAAAGCTGGGCCGTAATGGAAACATGTGAAGGAAGTTTACTAATTTTGGGTGAATAAAATATACATGTTAAGTTTTTTTTCCCCATCCATTATTGTGTCCATCCTGTGACCTGGGTCAGTTTTTTATTCAAACCATATATTTTCCACTACCGGCTGACTATGCCTGTCGTAGCTTCATATGCCTTATAATATTACTTAAGACTAGTACAGGCACAACATCTAGTCCCCCAGCTGTTAATGCATCACTGTGAAAGGGTAAAACCACATTTCACCAATGATAAATTTTTCGATCATGCCGGGAATCGAACCGGGACCCTTAGCTCAGTAGACACGCTACCGAGTGAGCTAAGGTGTCATATTACACGTTAAATAAACTTTATAAATAAAATTTAAATGCACATAACAGGTATGAGGAAGATGCCATGTATCATCAAAATATTGGCGTGTTTGTACGTATGTGTTAGTGTTTTTACTTTAATTGGTGCTCCGATTTCTACAATTTTGTCACACATGTATTTAATGGCATTAAAATAAACACTGTATTATAAAGCATTCTATTTAGAGTTGTCAAAAAAAGAAAGAATCATTTTCTGTGGTAAAGTTGGCTAAAATGGGTTTTCCTTGTGTTTTGTTAAGGTGTGTGAACTGAACAAGTACTGCAAGATGGCATCCCAGCTGCCCGGACAGTTCAACGTGACGTACCAGAATCTGCTCCCTTCATTTCAGATAGCCCTTAGAGGCCTGCAGGTGGGTCACGTGGTCTAAAACAGACCTGGCTAAGGTTTCTGATTGAGAATATAAATATAATAATGGACAACCAATCAATTTGTACCATTTCCCTTTTCTCCCTTTTGTGTTTTTTTTTTT
>CABFVZ010002749.1:39242-95517 GCA_902151445.1 Timema monikensis
TTATAAATATTGTTTTTCAATATTAAACTTTGATAATATAAGCTATTACACTACAAAATTGAATTATAAACGGTGTTCATTGTAACTACCCGTCACTATTTTATAAATTGCATTTAAAATGAGTATGAGTTATATCTCAAGTGTTTGAATGAACTATATACAAGACAATCTAAACTAAGCACCAGCTCAAATGTCAAAAAGGAACTCTATAAACATAATCTGATCTTTTTTTTTTACTTTCAAAGGAAGTTTTATTGTCTCGTTCTCATCGATACTTTTTTATATTCTCATCTCAAGATAGTTTTGAATTGAAAAAATGGTTCTAGCACATTGCTAATATATTTCACTGGTTTTGCAGATTTTTTTAGTATGCAATAGTATTTATTTATTTAAATATTTATAAGAAAAACTATTTCAACATAACTTGGCCTAACGTTTCATGCAAAGTTAAATACAAATTGTTACCCGCTTTAATAGCTGCATGGTCTAAACTCTCATAGTGGACTATACTGCCAATCATTGGGAGATTGAGGTTTGAATCTCGGTTGGGTGCACTAAGATTGTTTTAAAAAAACAATAGTTTTCCATTCTCCCTACATGCAAATGTGGGTACACTTATAAATATAACCTTCTATCCCTAAAACTATCAGCTTAATTAGTACGTAAGTGTATAACCCTAATGGGGAGTAAGACACGGCGTTTAAAAAATCAAATTTTGATTAAGTTGGTACAGTTAATATACCTAAAATGAGCTAATTCATATTTTTTTAAATATGTTTGATAAAAATTTATGGAATAGGACCAAAATATTGAACAAGAATTTAATAGAACATTGGATTAAAATTGAAACCACATTTTTGGCAATATTTTAGCACAAGCTAATTAAGGATTTTAATTATTTCAGAAAGAAAAAAAAAATATTGACACATGGAAGGTTAAATTTTGTTAGGTTGAACTAGCATACAATAATAAACATATTTACTATCGCATATTATAATAGTAAGCTTAAGGTTCCCAGTTCGATTACAGAGTCCAGGTGTCATATTTCAAATAATTTAAATTGACTCGATCTATTCGTTGTTTCCACGAGCACAGAAAAAAAAATGTATAAGTTAAAAATTAAATAATATTCTGAGGTTGAAGATAGAATAAATAAAAAAAAGGTGTGTATGGTTTGTAACTTGTGGAATTGTTAACATGCCACACATGTTGTCTTTACAGGGGAACACTAGTCGTGGGAAAGGCAGAGCCCTCAGGTGTGTCGTGAGCCAGGCGACCACCATGTACATGTAAGTGAAACATAAACAAGCTTCAAGTAGGAATGGGACCCTTCGAATCCTTAAGGATATTCAAGATTCTAGGATTTGAGAGAATTCTGCATTTAAGATTTTTTTTTTAGTTTCAAGTGAAATTTGTTTTATAGTTCTAATACTGCTTATTGGTGCTTCAAAACTAATTATAATTATATGAATAACTTAACGACCGGACCCCAGATCAGTAATTTAACACTTAACTGAATGTATGAATGTTATAATAATTTCATCTTAAGGAGGAATGTGAACATTTAGTTACTATTTGTATTTTACTATATTTATATTTCTTCTTATATTCATAATTAAAGTAATTAAAAATATACTAGTTGAGTTTTTAGCAGCCGCTTAAACTCGACTTGAACTCAAATTTATGAATACTTGCACATTCCTTATTTAAATTGTTTAGCTTTATGTTTCAATTCAATTGTCTTTTACATATATACATGCATACATACATATCTAATCACACCGTACCCCTATGGGGTAGGCAATAAACTGTGCACACATCTCAAGAAACAACCCCGTATCTAATCCATCCTCACTAACTTTCTCCACACTTCCCTCCCTATCCTTACATACTCCCTTCACTTCAACAACATCTATACACCGAGACACATGCTAGATCATATTCTTTAAACTCTTAATTTTTCTCTTTTTCACACATTCCTCTACAACATTTAGCCACGTCTTACATGGTTTACCCCTTCCTTTTGATCCACACACTCTACCTTCATATATTATTTTCATCACTCGATCCACTATTATCCTCTCAACATGCCCAAACCAACATAAGACACTTCTTTCACATTGACCTTTTGAATTCTGTTTAAAACCGCACTCCTTCAGCTCCCATTCATTACTGACTTCGTCCATACAAGTTTTTCCACAAACATTTATTAAATATCTCATTCCGACCGCATTCATCTTACTCTTGTGTTTCTCCTGACAAACCCACGCTTCACATCCACAAAACAAACAAACAAACAAACAAACACACTTTTTTACCCCGCCTTTTTCTTTTTCTTTTTAGCTCTACCAAAGACTCTGCTAGGAACGCTAAGTTGATCATCTTGCCCCCGTATGAAAGTAAAGACTACCTTTCCTTCAACAGTACGTACAGGAAACGTCATGTACGCCAAAGTAACGGAAAATTAAAAGTAACTACCAACTTTGACAGTGCGAGACCAGAGAGATTGTCGCGTGAGCCGAAACTTCAAGCCATATGCTTCGAGCAGGAGTCTTCTACCAAGTCGCCTCAACTCTTGCTCTGCGCCGCAAACCAAGAGGAGGGGGTTTTGTCCTCCGCGCGGGACCAGTTCGGCAGGACGTTGACTCTGGACAATGTCAAGCCTAGCGACGACTCGCCGGACGAGGAGATGCAGGGACAAATCAATTTAGACGAAAAGAAAGTGAAACCTCTCCGTGTTCTTAAAGTGTCTAACAAAGAGGTCGCATCCGCCTGTAGATATAAAAAAAAGTTTCTCCGGTATCAGAAAAGAAGCGAGAACTATGATGAAACCAAGAAACCCTGGGTTGTCATTGAAACGTAAATCATTTAATTTAATTTAATTTAATGTTAGCACCACATCATTTGCATGTCATCATCATCATCATCATCATCATCATCATCATCATCATCATCATCTTAATCAAATGTTTCCAGCCTGTGGCCGAGTCAATTTAGTAGAATGCCTCCATCTTTCTCTAACCTTCCATCAACCACTCTTCCTCCTTTAATTTCTTCCATTCTTCTCCTCTTATTTGAACACTTTCTGTTATCTGCTCTTCTCATTTCTTTCTTGGCTTCCCTTGCGATCTTTTCCCTACATACTTCATTCCCAACATTTTCTTGGGCATCCTCTCCTTCTCCATCCTCATTACATGTCCATACCATCTCAGTCTTGTTTCCTCTACTATCTCATGTACTCCAACATCCTCATTACATGTCCATACCATCTCAGTCTTGCTTCCTCTACTATCTCATGTACTCCAACATCCTCATTACATGACCATACCATCTCAGTCTTGCTTCCTCTACTATCTCATGTACTCCAACATCCTCATTACATGTCCATACCATCTCACCCTTGTTTCCTCTACTATCTCGTGTACTCCCTGTACTCATACTCTTTCCCGGATAACTTCATTCCTAATCCTGTTTCTCCTCATGACAGCTTACGTGCTCCTAACCAACTTCAGTCCCGTGGCCTCCACTTTCCTTGTCTCTCTTACATTCAATGTCCATGTTTCTGCTGCATGTCTGACGATGGGTATAACACTTTATCCTTCAAGGACACTTCTATTCTCCATATTAGGTTTCTCTTACACACCTATAGAACAACTCTCCATAGTAGGTCTCTCTTAAACACCTATAGAACAACTCTCCATAGTAGGTCTCTCTTACACACCTATAGAACAACTCTCCCTGTTGTCCTCTTCTCATTACATCCTCTCTACCTCCACCTTTCTCCTCAACCACACCTCCAAGATATATTATGTTCTGTACTTTTCTCAGCTCTACTCCTTCCAACCTTAGAGCTTTATCAAGCTTTGCCTCTTCCGTGTCCTTAACACTTTACTATAGTAACTTTCACTCCACACTCTTTTATTTCCTCATTCCATTCTTGTAGTTGTCCCTGTACTTCCTCTTCATCCCCCCCCCCCCTACCATGAAGTCATCATAAATGTCATGGCAAAGGTAAAAAATAAAATGTTAATCTAGAATTTAAAATATACTTTATTATTCGAGGTTTCAAAGATCCCATCCTTAGTTTTTAATCCTTCTCTTCACACTTATTTTGTTCGCAGGTTAGCTGACACGCTGCTCGACAAAGCCTTGCAAGAGGTAGTAAATGAAATACAAGTTGACAACCTCATCAAAAGCTTATATGATTTTGAATTTAAATGATTTTTGCACTGTATTTTGTTTATTTTAATATTGATATATTATTTTTTACTATTAAATATATACATTGTTGATATTAAAAATTAATTTGAAGATTATTTCAACAGAATGTCGGTATAGGAATGGTAGGATTTTATGGACGGTTTATCCCCAACCTCTCATCGAAAGCAGGCGTGCTGTACGAGCTCAAGAAGACGGGGAACCCTCTCCGATGGTCAGAAACCGGCAAGGAAGCCTTCCGTAACCTCCAAGGGGACCTTGTAACCCCACCGGTCTTAAAGATGGCGGATTTCGAACAGTGGTTTATATTATGGACGGACGCATCGTAAACTGGCCTGGGAGCGGTATTGGCCCACAGAGAAGCAGGGGGCTTGCGGCCGATAGCTTATGCCATTAGGGTTTTACAAAGTCATGAGAAGAGTTATCCTACCTAAGAACTGGAAGCTCTGGCCGTAGTGTTTGGGACGGACAAATTCCGAGCGTATCTGGAACATAACCAGTTCGAGCTACATTGTGACAATCAGGCACTGTCATGGCTACTGAATCACCCCAGACAGACAGGGAAAATTGGGAGATGGATAGTGAGGTTGACCTCCCTACGGTTCGAAGTAGTCCACATCCCGGGAAAGGATAACTGCATAGCTGATGGCCTATCTCGGATGTTGGAAGAAGATGAGATTGGCGCCACTAGAGAAGAAACATGGGACCCAGTTCCTCTGGGGATATTGGGACAAATGCCAGAGATCTTTACGTCCATTAGGTTAGCGCAAAAAAAAGATCCCGTTCTGGGAAAGGTTTGTAAGGATCTTTCTGAAGGAAAGTCTGTGGCCAAATTCAAAATGCAGAGAAGACTTCTATTGACTAAACCCTCGGGAAAGGTGGGTTGGAAGGTCGCTGTTCCAGAGATACATATCGATGTTGTGATTAGGTATTACCACGAATGTCCTCTGCGAGGACATTTGGGGATAGCGAAAACAATTGCGAAAATAGGAAATATGTTCTATTGGGAACGTATGAGCCAGGATATAAGAGAACTCTTAAGGAGTTGCGGGACGTGTACCCATGCTAAACCAACCCAAATGACAAGGTATGGTGCGTCCTGCTCGGAAGTAACAAACGTTTCAATGCAAAGATTGTTTATTGATTTCTTTGGACCTCTACCCCGGTCGAAAGTAGGATATATGTATATTTTGACAGCGATAGACGGATTTACCAAGTATGTTTGGATGATGCCCGCTAGGAGAGCGACAGCGGAAGCGGCAGTGAAACTACTGGATGAAAACATCATCCGTAATTTTGGACTACCTTGTACTATAGTATCCGAAAACCGGAGTCAGTTCCGGTCGGGGACCTTTAGGGACATGTGCTTCGCGAGGGGCATCCGTCATATTACTACTTCTCCTTACTACCCCAACCCGTCCCAAGCGGAAAGGTTCCATCGGAACCTGAAAAATGCGCTCATTGCGTATCATTACGCAAATCATATAAATTGGGATACGAACCTGACGTGGCTACAACTCGCATTCAACACAGATGAACATGTGATCTATGGAAGACCCCTATTGGAGCTCTTACTTGGGTATGAGCCATTACAACCAATCAATCTCCAGTGGGAGATATTCCCGAAAGATTGGGACGAGAAGCCCGCCCAGTCGTCAGTACGCCGTTGGGTCGAGGCTCTGGAACGTCTTAAAAGGACCCATGAAACTCTATCCCGACGGTACAACAGAGGTAAGTAGCCATTCCGGTACAAGGTAGGGGACCGGGTGGTTTGGAAGATGCATAACATAAAAAAGGCGGGAGAAGGAGTTACCGCTAAACTTGACTTTAGGTGGTCCGCTCCAGCTATCATTGAACGGTTCTTGACACCTGTTACGGTGCAATTAAAGGAGCTGGAGTCGGGTCGACTCACACGGAAAGCTCACGTCAGCCAATTGAAACCGTACCACGGATCAGTAGAATTGGAAGGAGGGGTAGAGGGTTCCTCGGACTAGAGGATACCCCGCCCGATTTATATAACTTGTGATTTTGATATATTTTTACTTGTTTTGTTTACGTTGGTCCGTTGACGTGTTTGGATGAAACAGGTCAGAGTTGTAATTAGTTTTAAGGTTCAGTCTGTAAGTTTTCATATGTATTTACGATTATAGATTTGTGTATTCAGGTGGTCACCTGAAATATTCATGGTGTTTTCCGCTCAAGTTTGAATTCTATGAAATTTATATGGATTTAAGTATATTTTGTGATATTTACCTTTTGATTGTATATTGAAGATTTTCTTTGTAAAAGGGAGGGGAGTGTGTACCGTTTGCGTCACACCGTGAGGTTTGGTTGGAAGGTGTGCCGCTAGACGGCACGATGCTCACTCTGAGGAGAGTTCAGGCAGAAGAAGATAGGGCAGTGAGGGACGGAACGGACGTGAAAATGTGAAGCAAAGACTGTTCGAGATAGAGGGTGAGATGGAGGTATCTGTTAAGGGGAACCGTGTGTGTCTGACCTTGAGAGAAGAGTAATAAAGTAACTGTGAAACAGAATGGTGTTGTTTGTCTTTGTTTGATTAACGAGTGAGAATATGGGGAAAGGAACGTTTTCGGTACTGACGCATAGGTAATTGGGGTATCGGGGAAATGTACCCAGTGGTATAATAGAAAAAGGGGTACAGTAATCAATCACCCAGTTATTAAATACATTCATAAATTAATGACTGGGGACTGGATATTGTCTCAGTTCTAGTTTTTAAGTTATATTATAAGGCATATGAAACTTTGATAGGCCTAGCAAGCCAGTAGTGTAAAATATATGGCTCGAATAAAAAAACTGACCTAGGCCACAGATTGGAAACAATGGATGTAAAAATGTACATGGCACCAACTATACATTTCTTCTTTTATATCTTCCTCGCCATGGGCCAACAGTTTGAGAAGAACATTCGTACACACTTGATGAGTCTCTTCATCCAAGGACCAGCTGGAGAGAGATGTAGTATCGAAACATAGGTATCAATTTACTGTACTCATTTTTCATCTGAAATATTTAACGTGCACTTTCTAAACAGAGTGATTATATCAGCACATGACTTATAAACTAACTTATATTTAGAACAGACCCAACATCCAGCCCCCAGCCATTAATTCATCATTATAAAAAGGGGAAACCCACGTTTCGCCGATTAATTTTTCAGCCATGACAGTAGTTGAACCCGGGACCCTTAGTTCAGTAGACAGATATGCTACTGACTGAGCAAAGTTGCTGAACTGTGTTCATTTAAAGTATTGATAACAGTAGGTATCAGTATCAATTTTATTTTTGGGAAACAGGTTTATTTTTAATATAATAATAGTAAAATAACGATCATGCACAGTAATAAAATTTATATGATGACTAAAACAATAAAAATTATAATGATTCAACTACTATTTTTCAGAATTATTATGGTATAATATATATTGTGGAAGAATTTCCTAGAACAAGCTTTTAAAACATTTTTTTTATAATGAAGTTAATTTAAAGTTGTTTAATTTTTTTATCATCGTGTCTTACTACCCGTTCAGGTTAAATAACCAATTACGTTAATGGTATTAGGGATACAAAGGGTCATATTTAGATGAAGGGTACTCGCATTTGTGTGGAGAAAAAAGGAAAAGCCATTTGAAAAAAAACAAAACTCAGTAAACCCTACCGAGATTCAAACATTGACCTCCCTGTTATCGGCATTTTAGTCTACGGCGAGATATCTGATATCTGTAATCCATGACATGGTAAAAACATATGTTGGTGATCATCATTGTGTTTGGTAGCAGTGAACTAGGAAGTTGTGTTTATATGTAATGATTTATTGATGTCATGTAAAATAAATACTATAGCAGACTATGCTAAGAGAACCTATAAAACTAAACTAATTTAGTAACATTACACAGTACTAACTCGTTTTACTATAGAATAGTGCTCTATGACGAAACTAGCCAAACGGGATGGGTCTTTAAATGCCTATGAATCCACTGACACAAATACCTAAAGCCGTTTAATCATTTTGAATTAAGTTGATAATATATTATTATAAACCTGGCCACCAAAGACGAGTAATATTTTTTCACATATTAGTTTATAATCTTCAATTTATTTATAAAAATCCTGTAGATAGATTGAAATATTGTTAGGTGCTTCATTGGTTTTGAATGTTTAAAGATTAGTATCGGTAATAGTATTGTAATTTATTATTTATATGTGCTAAGCTAATTACATCAACATCTACGATAAATTTATATTTAATTAATCTTAAAACCAACCATTTATTTAATGATACAGCACCTCTAGCGGAAATTTGTAAAACTGATACATACATATTTTTAAAGTGAGTCACAGCAATGGTAATCCATTTTTAGTAGATTCTCTTTGTCTCTCCAATTTGGACGCTTGTACCAATTTTGCGTGTTTTGCATTGTATCAAGAAAAAGTGTCATTTTATACACAATAATTTGAAGTTAAGGTTTTGTTAGCTATTTATTCAATCAATTTTAACTTTTTACAGTATTTTAACATCTGATATAGCTAAATATAACCGAATATACATTGGCGAGCGCATATTAAACAATACAATACTCGTAGGCAGCCAGGTAATGAAACCCTAAGATAATTTTTCTAATAATTGAAGTCTCTCGTGCTTGCATATTGAAATTTGGCTTCGTTTTGACACTAAATGTTTTCACCAAGTTTGTAGGTGTGAAGGTGACTGGGAACTGTGAACTAATTTTGAATTGACCAAGGCCATGGCAAAGGCTACTCTGTTTCAATACCGCCAAAGACCGCCATTTTGTATCATATCTTCTTATTAAAGAACTCTTTGTTTCAATAAAATAAAATGTTTTATAAATATATATTCCCATTAAAGGCTTCTAATACGTACACTTTCTTCTTAATTCCACATTTCTCTTAGTGGTCCACATTAAGTTTAGGAATCTAACATAAATATAAACACAATATATAATATAAAAGCTTAGAAAAATCAACATAACAAATTTGCAGAGAACTAAACTTCTTTTTACAAAAAAAATCCCAAACTATAAATACCTTCCCATGTTATTAATTCTATATGACACCTAAAATAATAAGTTAACCATTAAATTATTTTGATTAGACCTAGTTGATTAAATAGTAAGTTTTTTAAAATACAAGTGTACTAATAAATTTTTAAAAAACAATATGCATAGGCTATTTAATTGAGATAATATCGCAATTTCCACTTATAAATCATTCAGTTACTTAACTAATTGTTAAAAAATTAATATCAATTTTCACAAAAATGTAATAGAGCTTTAAAACCACTTTCGACCTGTAAATTTAATCAATATTGTTGTCCATTTTGAATTATACTTGATTGAAGTTGTTTACTTTAAGTATTGCTATGACAAAGCAATGAAATTAAGCTAAGAAGATTACAGAATAATTGAATGATTCTTTTTACTATTTTTACCTGGTCCCTTACTAATATAATGCATCAAATTCCTAATTGGTTATGATTATGTTTTCTTATACAGTAAATTAAGTTACTGAAGCATATTTTGGGGAAATATTAGCTTATTAAAACGTCAATTTATTAACTTTTAATCGAGACAGTGTAGAAACACTGCTTTAATTTACATTTCCAAGCCATCATGCAATTATTACTTTTATTACTTTTTTATTATTGTTAGTGTAATTTTAATGGCCTTTAAGACATGAGTGTTGAAACCATTTTAATTTTTTTTTTCTATTTGGCCCTATATATATTTTGTTTAGTCTTGTTATTATTTTAAAAGTGTGGTTTTTTTTAAAGTGTTATTTCTAATTTGAAAACCGATAGTTCCGTTTATTAAATTTTACTTAAAGTATTGACATTTATAAACATTAGTGTCATTCATATTTTAAGAACGTGTGTTTTAGATTTGAAATTTTAAAGATGTGTATCTATTTAAATTTAAAATAAACAAATATATAGGCCTACTCTTTTAACATTTTAATATTATGAATACATTTAAACTAGACTCAAATGAAAAAACCCAAGCTCCCAGACCCCTAGTATTTGTGGTTTTTTTAAGTTGGCAATTGTTTAATGAATGGCTCAACATATAAGTTGTGAAATGAGTAGTTTTTTTTTTGTTTTTGTTTTTTCACATCTTACTACACGTTTCAATTATGCGTCTTTGTACCCACTTAGGGCCTACACTAGGTAATGTGAGAGATTTGAAAGATTTAATATGTATAGTACATTCACAACCATAATTTACTTGGATGACAGCTCATAAAGTTACTAGAAAAAGATCCGAATGTATCCCTACGCCAACAGCTGATATCCGTCACTTTGGATAATAGTAATGAAAACGTATAAATTTTATAGTTAACCACAGTAATTTAGGACAATATTATTTATGTTTATTTGAGGTCACGATCAAAGCTTATTTATCTTTTAATCCTACTTAAAACAATTACTATTCACTGCGCTTTCACAAAAGGTTTATTAAATATAGTTTTTTTCTTTTTTTTTCTTTTCTCCACATTCCAACTAGCCTATCCTTAATTTATATACTTTTTTAAGGTAAGTTGATAAAGTTCTACACTGTATTTTTTAGTCCTTTAAGATATCACACTCCTTTATACACCTCTATAATCACTTGAACCTTTTTAGCTAGAGTTATACTTGTAGGCTGTATGTTCTGTCATTGTACACCTTGTACGATGACACCGAGTTAAACTGTTTCGGTGGCCCAATAGTTTTATGTTTCAATCTCGCAATAGACTGAACTGCCAATTAGAGGTAGATCGGTGTATGAATCATGGTCAGAGGAGCTGGGGATGTGTTTTCCATTCTCCCTCCAGACAAATGCTGGTTCACTTTCCCTAAATTCGACCTTCCTCATCCCTAACACATAAGCATAATTATAGGGTGTCTACCATCCAGGAAAACTGGAATTAACCGGGAATTTTAGCTGGGGGGGGGGACTGAAATAAGTCAAGAATTTGGTAAATTAAGCCCACAACAAAAACTGGGAAAATGTTGTTTTATTCAAAATATATTAATCATTAGATCGGTAAATTGCAATGTGAGCCAAACTGTCTTTTTTGTTTGTTATGTATAATATTTTTTATACTTTTATAATACCAAGTAGATTATGTTAATACAAATAAATAACATGTTTGTTAAGATTTTAAAACTTATTATTCTTCATAAAAAAAGATTAATTACAATCGTATGGGGGGNATAATTTTTGAGTCAGGAATTTTAGAAAATGATCAGGGGAAATGAGTGTAAAAGTTGGGAATTTCATTGGTCAAGTTGAATAGACATCCTTAAATTAGAACATCCTGATTGGATAGTGAGACACGCTACTAAATGTGTTTTTGGGGATGTTTGAAAGAAGGGGTTATATCCATTTTGTTTTCATCAGCGGGTCGAGGCACGTCGCAGGTGATGTATCATCAGCAACAGCAGCCGGCCCCTGTGCGTCCCGGTGTACCCCAGCAGCGCCCGGTGCCCCCTCAAAACACTCAGGCGCACAGCTACACCACACATCAGACAGGGGGCTACTCTACGCAACCCACGCCTGTCTACTCCGCACAACCCGCCCCTGTAGCCCCTCAGGGGTACTCCACCCAGCAGGTAGGTAGTTGTCAGTATTTAGGGCACGAGGGACTGGAAAAGGGGGTGGGATGTCCCAATGAGTGAGATTGAAGCTGTGTCATAAAATTTGGAGATTAAATTGTCACATGCTGGTATACATCAGTCGATTTAGAAAGTGCGCGTCAAATATCTCCAACAAAAATATTGTTTCCCTTTTGGGAAGTTTCTTGATGCTCACGTACATGTAATCCACATTTTGATGAAACTTTGAGCAAAGAATTAAATGAAGTTCTAAGGAAATACACTGGCATTTTCTCGGAAAGAGGAGTGGGAAACACTTATTGAAAACTATTGCCGCCAGGATTCTAACCCTACTCTCTTGGTTTTGAATCGAGCACACTAACTCCATGCTAAATGCCAACTTTTGACGATTGTTTATAAATTAAATCTAGGAAAACATTTTTTCAACTGGCAAAGTTGACTACATTGTTTTGTCTCCATGAAAATAAAGCACGTTTGTACAATTTTATAAAACTAGGTATTATGAATTAAGCAAATAAAAAAAATGTATTAATTTTTGACATGTTGGAAAATTTGTAGGACAAAGATAGTAATTCATTGCTTGTGAAAATTTAAGATTTTAAATTTTCAAATATAACTTTAGCTTAACATGACGATTTGGCTCTGAATCATGTGTCAAGTTATGTAAAAATTAAATCATAAATGGGCTGGAAAATATTAAATTAATTTTATTCGCTTAAATTTGTGTAAAATAAAGTGCCCTGATGTCAATGGAAAACACGATAGAATATATTGAAAATGAAGTGCAAATAAAAGTTGTAAAAAATATTTATTTCACTGTTACATTTCAACTTCAGGAAGTTGCTTACAGTGGTGCCAACTTAGTAGTTGAAGGAAAACTTCATGTTCTATCTGAAACTTCCAAATAATTGCTGACATCAAAACGTTTTAATGTTTGTGGTTATTTGTGCTTAAATTTATTTAATTCCATTATGTCTTACCAAGGATATTATTTATACTTCATTAGGCCCATTGATTCTTATGAAGATACAGTAGCCCTATGATTTCTTGGATGCTGACTGACAGCTCACAGCTTTGAAAAGTTACCAGACCAAATTATGTATCCCTACACCGAACCATATGATCTGCAAAAACATGTGTTTAGCAGCTTTCACTTCTGACATTCAAAATTTAGGTACATACCTAAATGTTGACTGTCAGAAGTCAGCTGTGAGCTGTCAGTCAGCACCAAAGAAGCCACGGGGCTACTGTATTTATTTGAATAAGCTGAACCAGTTATAATTTATGATTAAATTTGAATCCACTTTAGTCCTCTGCTAAATTTATAAAATCATATATATATATATATATATAGTAATTTAGAGTGATGTTTGGATTTATAAATTTGACTAGATTCAAATTATGGTGTTCAAGATATATGAGTATCTCTTGCGCTTTTTGAGATACTGGTATGTTTTGGTTTTAATTTAGAAGGTGGTACAGGAAAGCTGGATAGAAACGTATAGAAAGGAGTCGACATAAAAAATATTTTACAATTAAGGGCGGCTGAAGGGAGCGCAAATATCTTTAGTTTTTATAGGATTGAAATTTTTTGGGCAAATAGATTTAATGCTAGAAAAACTGTTAAATTACTCGCGCTCCCTTGGGCTGTACCTTAAAACAGAACGTAGTTCACAATTAACTTTGCTGCCACTGGACAAAGAAATGGTCGTCTCCTCCAATAAATTGAGTGTTACCATCTAATTCCTTGAATTAAGTTAAATTATATCGGAACTCAACAGGAGGGGGGGGGGGGCAGTTTGAAATACACAGCACAACTTTGTTTCTTTTACATGTTCCTATCTAAGTGTCCTCTCATTCTTTACTAATTTCTTTCTTCTCCCTTTTGTGTTTTTGGTTTCCTCTTTTGGAAGTTGCGTTGTGCATTTCACACTCCCCCTTCCCCGAGGAGTTCTAATAGAAATAAACTTTTGTCGCGGGATTGAGTGGGTGATAACGATCAATTTTCTTCAAGAGGCAGCCTTTACTCTTTGTCCAGTGACAGCAGTGTAATGTGTGAACTGTGTTCTTCTTTTCGTTGTACACTATATTACATTAATTACCTTATCCCATGTACAACAAAATAAAGCACTTGAATTGATTACAAAATCTATTTCTATTTCACAGGTTCTTAACCTTTTTACAATTACAAACCCCAAACGGGTTGTCTAATATGTTCCCAATTTCCCTTTGTCAGACTTTTTAAACTGTCACCACCCGTTCTATTAGGGGGTAACATCATCAATGCTTAAAAAATGTCACTAGCTTGGTTTTACCTTATTGGGGCCATCTATAACAGGAGGCAACCAAACGGCGCCCGCTTTTGTGATGCATGGAATTAAAGCGCTACTCTCGCAAAATATTAAACTGAACGGGGAGATCGGGGCCTGAATCCCAGTAGTTTTCCACTTTACCTCCACTTAAATATGGGTATAATTCTTACAAATATAGATTTCCTAACCCCTAAAACCATTACCATAATGGCACATAAGCATATAACAGGAACTTGTTGTAAGAAGCAGTGGTAAAAAAACCATCTAAAACAGCAGTGCCGCCTTAATCTGTATGGATATCAGTAATAGTTAATTCAATTCCAACTTTTATTTTTTTATTGTTCAGAGATAGAGAGTTTCATACCATTGACAGGTAATGGATACCTCTGCTAAGAACCCCTGGGTTAAATTATAAGTTAAAATCTAAATTTAGTAAAATAATCATACTACATCAAAGAAAGTGAACTGGATGGAAAAAGAAGGTAAGAATACTAAAAGACTCGGGGTACATTTAGCCGACTAGCGTCATTTATTGATTAAAATTTTAATACTGTTGTAATTAAGCATTATGAACTTTAATTGTAACCAATATGAGTAATTTTATATGGGTCAAATTAATTTGTATAAATACTTTAGATGAATACGAAATGACTTTTGAACTGTCAGAAAAGTTCAAAATTAACCTGAACCGACTAGATTGTATCAATTTCTCCTGCATTGGCCCTTTATTTTCATTAATAACTTTAGGGAACAAAAATTCCTAGTGAGCAGCCTACTTCACATTTGCAGAGTGAACCACTATATACCATCTGCGCTGAGAGTATAGGTAGCAGAAGTTACCAACCATTTGTAGAGTTGTTGTCTCACTTACGTTCCTATTGAAGGCCTAAATGTTGAATGTCAGAAGTCGGCTGTGAGCTGACAGTCGGCACCAAAGAAGCCATGGGGCTACTGTACCTTACCCGCTTCGGTGGCCGCATGGTCTGAGGCGCTACTTTTGCACAAGACTAGACTGCTGATCAGGGGGAGATTGAGATTCTGAATCTTGGTCGGGTGTGCTGAGGGTGGTTTTTATAAAATGGTTTTCCACTCTCTCTCTCCACACAAATGGGGGTACACTTCCTATAAACTTATGTCGGGTACCTAATTAGTACACAAGAATATAACCCCGAGGAGTAAGGTGCGGCACTGTTAAAGAACAAATTATACCTTGGATGTTGTTACGAATGGACATTTAGAGCACATTCATTTTGCAGGCAACATTAATAGAAATTTACTGTTATTAGTGTTATTCGGTAATTACTGGTAATATCTATCAGAAGTGACAGCAGATCTTACGCATACGTAAAGTAGATCTATTAAATGATTATATTTGTCAAGATTTCCTATGAAAATGAAAGTATAGTTTAAAACCCTCAAAATGTATCGTAAAATCATTCTATTTGTTTTGTACCTGGGTCACTCACCTCAGTGGCGCTAGTATCACAGAGTGGCTTGTTTGATAATTGTATCGTGTTGACTTATTTTTAACATCATAGTACATTTTAAAATCATCTGCCGTTTTTAGCGGGTGAATTCTTTGTATTTTTACTTTACTTTGGGGATCTTACTGTGTTTTAGCCTGTTTTTTTAAGGTGCTGATGACCACATTGTGTTGATGGTGCGTGTATACAATAATAATATTAAATAGCTATAGTATTATTTTGTGTGTGTGGAGAGTTTGTCTTGTTTTGTTGAGAAGATTTCCCACAGTAGAGCTTACATGAACAGAGGAGTGTATTTACGTGTATTGTTCCCTGTCCCCTCTTGGCGTCCCAGCCAGGGTCGAAATAACTATACATGTGTGCCGAGGATATGCACTCTGGGTCCAGGGTCCGGCCGGCCAAACTTGACACACTCCCATCTTCGTGGTTCTCTTCCCCGTTGCGCCAACAGGGACCCCCCACGGAAACAACAGCGGCCATACTAAAGAGTTTGTTTCATTAGCGCGGGTTTGGCAATCTAAGTGGATCGGCTCTTTTCTGTCGTGTCACTAGTTTCAAATGTGCCTTGGGGCTATAATTCAGTCTTAAATTTCAAACAAGTTTAATTAGGGTTACAAAATATTTGTGTGTTAAATATTGCACTAACTAAAATCTTTATAGAGCTGGAAACATTTTGATATAACAAATGATCGGACACATTTCCTCCACTTACAGGGGTGAATGTTTGGACACGGGAAAATGTTTCTTAGTTTGACAAAACTATTGAACTTCATTTCTATGGACCAAGATTTTTCCTTCTAAGAATTGCGGTGCATTCAATCCTCTAAAGCAGTGGTTCCTAACCTGGGGGGTGCGCCCTTTGGGGAGCTATGAAGCAATTTGGAAATTAGGTTAAAATCTGCTAAGAATTAAGGACACTTTCGTTTTCAATTAATTTTTCAAAGTAAAATATTTTTTTTCCTTGAGATATTGGCAACACTGCCTACCAGTTGTAAGACACAATATTCAAGAACTCATAAAAACAAAATTCTACCAACTATCAGATTAATTTGTACCGCTACGCTCTCGGTGTTACATTGGTTTTTGTATGAAGTGATTATGAAACAAGATTTTTTGAATATTTTTTTATGGTTGTCTCAAAGAATATCGGGAAGTGTGGGCATTGGTATTTGATATAAAAAATATGTTGGGGGGGGGGGGACAGAGTGGGAATTTGATGATCTATCAAGGGGAGCGTCGGCTCAAAAAGGTTGAGAATCACTGCTTTACGGTGTGTTTTAAGACTAAATTACTATTGGGAAACCAGTATCGCTTAGTTATTGACAAAGCTTATTTTAACAATTTGTAGCATTCGGGAAGAACCGCCCACTATAGATGGCAAACCCAGTCTTGTGTTAAATACCGTTGTTAAGCCAGAATCTTCATGTAAACAAGTATGACCTCTTTCAGCGGCTAAATACTGTGCAATCGGTTATTATATTAAAAATATTAGAAGTACTTTTTTATTTTGTTTACATCATATTCATGGCTTAACTCGGCCATATTGTGTTGTTAAAAAAGGTTCCATGCTGGGTGTCTTAACATCAGGGAAAATATTGTTTTACTAAAAATATGAAATATAATAATCAGTAAATTACAATGTGATTCAAATTATCTTTTTGTTTGTAGCTGAGTAATATATTTTATAATTCCTGTTAATACAAACAAAATAACATGCTTATTAGGATTTAAAAATTATTAATATTTATATAAAATATTAGTAAAAAATGGGGTGGGAATAAAGGTGTGAAATACTTTTGAGTCGAGAATATTAGGATATGATCAGGTGAAATCGGGGGGGAAATTCAGGAATTTTATTGGTCAAGTTGAGGAGACACCATGCCATGTATTCCACTACAAACAATCCTTTTTGAGCAACCCAAAAGCAATATGGCACAGTAGACCCCGCCGAGGTGATGTTGTCGCTGTTGTTTCCAACCTCAAAATGGGGGCCACCCTCTTGGTCACCTTGCGAAGCGAATACGGCCCCTCGCGTGCGAGAGAGCGAGATAACCGTTGTTTGGCCTGTGCCCGAGTGCAATGTCCGTTGACGTGTGTGTGTGGATATATCCCCTACCGGCTGTCGTTGCAGTACCAGAGTCAGCCACCGCAGCAGCAACAGCAGGCTCCGCCCCCGCCTCCCCCTGCGCCCCTGCAGGGGATCCTCAAGATTGAGCCCCAGTCTCCCAAGCAGCTCCCGCCGGTTGTCAAGCTCGCGCCTCCTTCCCCGGCCACCCCTGCCGTAGCCCAAGTTGAGGAACCGGTTAGCGAGACCACCATGGACGCTGATGAAAACTCCCAGGAACCCAAGCCTAGGTTCAAGAAGAAGTTTCCTGGATGTAAGTAACTTCTAGGCATGACAAGCTAACTATGTGTCTTGGCCACAAGATTTCTTATGAGTGCATTATCTAAATTGCCACTAAGCATTCTCCAAATAACACCTAACTTAGGTAGGTAATACAGCTAGAACCAGACGTCTTAAGAGCCCGTCTCACCCCCCGGATAACACCAAACTTAGGTAGGTAATACAGCTAGAACCAGACGTCTTAAGAGCCCTATGACCCCACAGATAACACCTAACTTAGGTAGGTAATACAGCTAGAACCAGATGTCTTTAGAGCCCGTATGACTCTGCAAATAACATCTATATTTTGCTGAATGTATAATTATAACTAGTTCCAATCCAACCTTTGTTTATTTAAGAATGTTAAAATCTATACTTTTCCTATGTCATACGTAACTATGTTTCTAATTTCCTTGTCGAGCTCTCTTAGTATCATAGTTAGGATAGAAGAGGGATTGAGACATGTCCATTGAACTTAGTACTTATTCATGGTTCTCTTGGTACCTTGTTGGGTCCACTAGACAAGGTTAACAAGCGGGTCAAGCGACGTCGCCAGAATGCCCGTCTGCGGAAGATCCTTCAGCCCAAGAACGCCATCATGGTCCTGAATGAGCTCGTGTCTGGAGTCAAGTTCAGCTTCCAGGAGCACTCCACCGCGCTCAAGCAGACCACCTTCATCTTTAATGCCGAGGTATGATTACTTAGCTTGTGTCAAAAGAAGATTTTTAATTTTTAATTTAAAGTTTGATTAGCACGTTCGTCGATAATAGAAAGCAGAATCTGCCTCACTGGCGCTGCAATTCATATGCAATAGGTTGACCCATGATGCATTGCAACGATAACTTAGAACAGCTGATTATCAACATATTTTATTTTCTACTTGATAAACATATATTTTAGATCATTCTCCCGTTGTATATTTTTCTAATTATAACGCTGTGTCGTGTCACAATCCAATACATCGATACAAGCTTTACATTAACGGGTTATTTCAAATCTCCTCACAACGACCAACGAAGCTGTATGCTTTCTTGAGTGTCTGCAGAAATCTTGTGATTGGCTTAATAGCTCATCGCGTGACTACGTTTATGTTCTGCACTTGGTTTTCGGAAAACATGTAAATCCACGGTAATCTTGATCTTTGCTCACTAACATCGAATTGGAGTGGAAGAAACCCCTAAAATTCACTTTAACTTTGCCATCTGTCATGAATTTAAAGGCAAGGACTAGGGGGGGGTGCAAAGATTTGAAGTTTTGACTTAGCTAGGAATATTTGTTTGCTTCAGCTTTGATTCAGGGATAAAACTCTAGATTTGGCGATAACAAAGCTTCCCCCCCCCCACAAATATATATACGTAAAAGGGAAAAACACACTGATGTTGACCTCAATGGTCTTGGGGTTAAGGGCTCGCCTCAGGACTTGATCATGGGTTCAAACCCAGCCATGGTCGAGTGATTATTCTGGATTGATAAAAATCCGTAGCACAACTTCCTTTGGAGGGGAAGTAAAGCCGTTGTCGATGTGGCTTGTAGAAGAATCCTAGAAGTTTTGTGAAAATACCTTTCCCAGCAAGATTGTTAGGCCCTTTCACTCTCGCTCATAGAAATTATCTTTTGCTAATATAATCAGTTGGCTTAGAAAGTACATGTTAAATATCTCAAATAAATAATAATTATATAAATTATAATATTTTTTTTTATCTGATACGCACGTTCAAAGCCGTCACTCTCTCAATAAACTAGACTGCTGATGATTGGGAGATTGTGCTTGCATCCCATTCTAGTGTACTGATGGTGGTTTTTCCACTCTCCATGCAAATGTGTGTACACTTTTTCTAAGTTCAACCTTCCTAATCCTTAACCCATTGTAATTAGTACATAGGTGTAACCAAAACAGGTAGTAAGACGCGGCTCTAAAAAAACTTCGCTAAAACCTTGTGACTTGACATTTGGTACTAAGTGTTATTGCAGGTGAACGGCAAGATGTACGCGGGACAAGGCTTGTCCAAGCTCGTGGCGAAGCAGAACGCGGCAGAAAGCGCCTTGAAGGCCTTGCTTCTTGAGAAAATAGCGCAGGCATCCGAGGCGTCCACCAAGATGGAAACCAACGAGTTGGAAGGTGGGGGCGGTGCGCCGGTCGAGGAGAAGAAGAACCCCCCGGCGCCAGGAACCGACAACGGTGACACGGCTTCTGAGTGCGAGGAGGGCTCTATAGCGGAGGGCAAGCCAGGGGCCCCCGAGGATGAGGTACCCTGGGGCAACCTGGCATCATTTGCACTCTACAAGCTGTTTGTGGAGTGGCAGCAGCAGGGGACCCCAGTGCCCCTGACCAAGCCCATCGCACAAGCTGTCACCCTGGTATGCGCTATCAGTCTTGAACCATGAATATTATTAAAAGTCTTAGTATGGCCTACAACTAATTGCTTATTAAAATGCCTCTTTTTTTTGTAATGAAGATCTACAAAAACTACATAGGCTATGCGGGTACTGGTTGAGTGAATAATCTTAAGACTCTGACACAAATTCCTCTTTTAAGTTTGATGTAGCCAAACACTAAGGTCAGACATAGCTTATGTTGCGTAAACTATGTAAAAATTTGGGTTACATTAATTTATAATCAAAGGTGTGTCAATTCCTTTATTGTGATTAATCTTTTCCCTACTAAACTGTTGAGGAACTAATGTTGAATTTTATCATTAAACTAGAATATTAACTAAATCAAGTAAATGTATAAATAACTCGATATGCCCTATCTTAAGTAAGTCGTAAAAGTTGTGCCACTAATTGGTCTCCTTCCCTTTCTTATAAGCCAATTTCACATTCCTCTCCAGCAGTCACCTTACACATTTACAATATCAATAGTTATTAGTAAATAAAATTAACTAGAACTTTATGGCTTAACTGTATAACAGGACAGTGTAGAAACAATGTAAAGTAAGTGATAGTGAAGGAAGACAACCCGAAAGAGGAGTTAGATAGAACACTTCTTTTTCCATTTCTTCTTACGCTTTTAACATGTTCACAGTTACATATTGTTTTAATTTGCGGAGTCTTGTCTCGAGGGTCTTGAGGTAAAGTGCTCGCCTTGAGACTTGTTGTTTGGGAGTTCAAACCCAGCAAGAATCCCGAACAGGTATTAAGACGCTAAATAGAACAGTAGCTTAGGATGATATGCCACTAATAAAGTGTGCAGTCGTATTTGAATGTGTCAAAAAATTTGCATTCACCAATTTGGGTCTTGGTGTCGCACCTCTCTGTGACTTGGGTAAAATAATTTTGTTTTTAAGGGTCCCAAATCTAACCCACCGGCTCCAATGAAAAAGATTCCAGAAAACCCGACAGAACGCCACCCTGTCATGTTGTTGAACCAGCTGCGACCCGGCGTGGTGTTCAATGAGCTGAGTCGCGTGGGGACTCCCCCAGATGTGACGTTCACGCTCGAGGTCACCGTGGACGGCACTAGCTACACTGGCTCTGGTAACTACACCCTTTCTTCGACAAACACGTCCTCTTGGGGTGTTGAAAGTCCACTTTATCAAGTTTAATATGAAATATTCTCAAAGAGAAATCAAAGCTAGATTTTTTTAACAGCTCAAAATGGCAATTATTTACCATCACATTGGGTATTTTAGCTGTCAATATTTTGTTGTCGAATTGTCGAAGCAGGAATTTCTTTCAAAACTGTTCCTAAGCCAAGTTGAAGCTTGGCACATCCTCATGTAACAGTAATGTTAACATTATTTATTATAATACACTCATTATAACTAGGACGCGAGAACCACTTTTTAAGTTGGAGACGAGAAAATGAAAAAATATTGAGCGTATTTTAACATTAGGGATGGACGAGAATGACAATTTTATTTCATGAAATGAGTCAAAATATCGGGGTTCGGGACGGGAACAGGAACTTTTTAAATTAGTCTTTAGAATAAGCTTAGATTTAAATATATGGATCTCTAAGCTAATATGATAATATTTGTTATAATATTAAAATCGGCTTCAGTGGCTGCATAGACTTGATTGGCAATGACGGGGATATTTAGTTTGGATTTGGACAGGTGTGCTAAGGATAGTTATTTCTAAATGGTTTCCCATTCTCTCCACGCAAATGCAGGCACACCTCTAAATTCAATCTTCCTCATTCCTGGCACACTAGAGTAATTAGTACATAGGCTTATAACCTGAACGAATAATAAGATGTGGTGCTAAAAATAAAATAAAATAAATAGAAGTGTGGACGAATAGCTTTTTTTTATCAAATCGGAAAACAAAATTTTGAATTAATAACAAAGAATACATTTAATAAAACCATTAATTTTTTTTTACATTTTTGATGGAAATTATTTTTATTGGTTTATTTCGTTTGAAAATGGTGTTTTATATTTAATTAATTGTATGGTGCAAAAAATACTAGAAAACATGTTTGGCATCTACCCCTTGTGTTGCTTCCTGGAGCAGTATGTTTTGTTTCCCACCTGAAACTTTTCGAGGAAAGGGTCAATCCCACCCGAACTACTGGAACAGATAAATTCCCGAACTTTTTCTGAGGGTTTGCGATCGAGTCCCCCCCCAAAATTTAACATAGCTTATTCCTTAACTAAATAGCTTTTTTTTTTTACTATTTTATTGTCTTATTCTATGAAGAAAAATTAACGAAATATAGTTAGAAAGATAATAAAATAATTTTATAATTCTTTCTTGTCTCGATTTCAAATTTTCGAGTCTTGCACATCCCTAATTATAACATTTATACAATCGGTCGTTTGTTATGTTACTGGTCTGGGGTTGGGTTAAGTTTGTCCTTTTATTATGGTGGGGCTGGACCNTTCTCTGTAGTAAGCGTGTTTTTATCTAAAACTGCTGAATGGTATTTGTCTTAAACCCGCCTCGGTGGCGTAGTTGGCTAACGCGCTTGTCGTGTTGAGCTCGACTGCTGAGGACGAGGAGGTCGAGGTTCGAATCTCGGTCGGGTGAACTGGGGGTGGTTTTTCCTAAATAGTTGTCTACTCTCCCTCCACGCAAATGCGAGTTCACTTCCTCTAATTCAACCTTCCCAATTCCTAATCCATTAGTGTAATTAGTACTTAAAGCGTATAACCCGAACAGGTAGTAAGACGCGGTGCTAAATAATAATAATAATTTTTTTTAGGCAAGAACAAGAAGGATGCGAAGAAGGAAGCTGCCAAGGCTGCTTTGTCCGGGGCTTTAAGCATCAACTACTCCACTCCCTGAACTTAAATTAATGTGATTAGGTCGTTCGTTAATAATTAATTTTATTGTATGTGAAATGTTAGATGTTGTATTATCTCTTTCCCCCCAATAAAATATATATTTTATATTTAGGTTTGATCGAACCTAATTTGGAATAGAACGTCTAGAGGAGCTGGTTGGATTTGCTCACTTGATGTGTTCAAAATTTATTTTACAATTTGAAAGATTTGGTAAAACTCAATAAAACATACCAATAAATACTTTTTAACTTTTGGATTTTTGCATCTTCTATTTCTGGAGATTGTCTTATGGATACCACTCAAGGGACCTATCCTTGACAGATTTGTACATGAACTGGGCATTTGGTTGTGAACGCAGAACTTTAGTTATAGTTTTTTAATGCATAATTACAACAGATGTGGTTTTTCTCTTAATTTATTTTTAATGAGTAACGACGAAAACTTTTAGCCACGGCAAAGTGTCCCACTAGAAGGTGGAAAAATAATTGTATATTATAAAATTATAAATTATATCAATTTACTTTTTATTTGTAAATCTATCTTTTAAGTTCATTTGTATAGGAAAGTTTTTATTTTATAAAATGACTTAGTGAAATTTCTGATTATAATAAAAAAATTAAAAACTTGTCACAACTGAAATTATTTTTTTTAACCTTCTTTATTATAATAAATAATTTTGTAATGTTTTCACAAGACTCAAAATGGTAAGTCTAGTTTTAGAATTTTGCAAAGCTTTGATTGGACATTAAAAAAATCTATAAATTGAAAAATAATTCTGTCCTTACCTATTAAAAAATATTGGCAAGCACAAATTTCAATCACTGCGATTCTGAGCTTTCATGCCTAATACAAATTAATTTTCATAGGAAAATTCTTGAATAATGTGTTATAGTATAGTCTATCAGCTTAGGATGAACTCTTGTGTGAAATATAATGTGTAAACTATTTACAGTAATATCTTGACATTTACTTAAGTTGATATAAAGTTATCACTTTAGTTAGATATCATCCATACCTATAAAATAATACTAATAATGGTATCAATAATAACTGCTATGTTTAATACAACTAGCCTGAAAATGGATTACATTTTTTTCTTTCTCAAATCAGACTGCTTTAAAGCGAGAATGCAACATAATCTCACTATTCCATCCAAAATGTCTCTTATAATATTCCTAGTTCAAATATTGTTTGGTTTCTTTCACCTCGGTGCATTAATTATTGAGAGTTTTTATATTAAACTATAGTAAATACAACACTTAGGCAGAGGAGTGGGGGAAGATTTTGAAAAGTTTTCCATTGACCTCAGTGGTCTAGCGGTAAATTGCTCACAATAGGACCCAATGTTAGTGGGATTAATTCCAGCCGAGGTCGGCGAATATATATATTTTTATATATAAAAACAATTCTTGGCTCGATTTCCTTTGGAGGGGAGGTAAAACCCATCTGTTCATTGTCGATTGGGTCATGTAAAATAACCCTGTAAGGAATGTGGAAATACTTTTCTTGACAAAATATTTGTTCATAGAAATTCTCGTGTGCTGAAATTATCAATCAATTTAGAAAGTGCACGTTAAATATCTCCCATCATTCTAACAATTTTCCTTTCTTTCTCTCTCTCCCCCTCCCTCTCTTAAGAAATTGCAAGCAGCCATTACCTCTGTCCAGTGACAGCAGTGTAAACTATGTTGTTTTTTTCTTTCCTTTTTTCCTTAATGTGTTTCTATCTCCACCTTTTTTGAATCATCTGCTAAATATAAATTAAATAAATGAATAGAAGTGAACCTTGAAATGTTGCAAATTATAGAATTGGAAAATTTGAGGGGGTTCAGGGTGACACAAAATTTTATAAAAAATAACTTAAAACTCTTGGACTGTAAAATGAGCTTGTGGATTTCAAAACCCCCTTTTTATGTTTTATTGAGTATTACCTTAATATTTTTAAAATTCAGATGATGCTTTAGGGTGTCATTTTAAAATTATTAGAGATGTGCGAGTTTAAGTAGTATAGAGCAATATTTGTACTGGAAATATTTCCCAGGTTTAATCTCTATAATAATCCATGCATAAGCCACAAATAAGTACAAACATAATTACTTTGGAATTTGGTTTTTTCCCCTCCAGAAAAAAATTATAATCACACATATTCAAATTTTTAAATAAACTTGATATAATTGTAAAAAAAAAATTACTAGATAAAATGAAATATTAAGAGACTAAATCGTTAAATCAAATTAAACTTGGAATTTTTGGGGAAAATATCGAAAATTCCCAGTACTAAAATTTTTCGATACTCGCACACTGCTAATAATTATAAAAGGTGCAATCGGATATTTCTTTTTAAGTCTTTTTTTTATTAACTATGACAATAGTTTATTTTAATTTTATTATCTGTAAAGGTGATAATATTAGTAAGAGTAAGAAAATATTTTTTGAGTTCTTAAAGTCATCTCTAAACTGCCTTTTTGCCTTAAAAATAAAATATTCAATCAAATCACAAATCTTTGTGAAGGTTTTAAAGGGTTAATTTTTCACAATACTAACATTTTGTGGTATACTATTTTGAAGGGAAAAAAATCTGTAAGGAAGTCAAAATATATCTATGATTCTAGTTTAATGTCCAGTGATTTTAAGTTTTGTCTATTTGTAGAATATATATCTCTGAGTAGAAGTAATTTTAGTTTTATGGGCATTGCATTTTCAGTCATGGAAATGTGGCAAGTATTTAGTTTTTTAAGATCAATATTAGCTTAACTATTGGGGATCTTCTCTAAATGTAAATTGATAGCCCGGTGAATTATGGTCTTGAAACACATTATATTAGCCTACCAGACGGTATAACCTATATAACTAGTTGTTTTATGGAGAATAATTGTTAAATATTGCAGATATTTAAACTCTGCACTGTGGGATAATCTAATTTTGTCAAATGGGACTAATCCATTTACCTGAATTCAAGACGACTGTTTTTTTTATCCCTGGCCTAAAAAATGACTTGTATATACAATTAATTAAACAACCCATCCAATAATAGATGTTAGACAAGTAATGATTATGATAATATATGGACAAAGGCATATGAAATGGGCTAGGAACGAACATTATGACTTTTACTATCGGTGTGTGATAACTTGTCCTGCAACACGTTTACTCGTTTGGCTTCATCTTCTCTTTTAATTGTGAATTCATATTGTGTACGTCCCTTTGACTTAGACTGTACCTTCTTTCTCGTATAATAAAAACTGTACTTTATGTATCGATTAATTATTATAGTTTTAAAAGTGAACATTTACATACTTTGTAAGGAGAAGGTTCTAAAACTAGTAGTTAAGACCTTTTACCATTAAACTAATTAATACTTAGTCCTGCCACATATGATGTATGTTTATGAACACAAAATTATATTGATATTTTAATTCATTTTCAGCGGTTTCTCTTGTTGTTAATTTATTTGACTTAATTAATCTTTTGTAAAGAAAACCTCTTTTCGATTTATGAGGTAATTGTATTATATTTGGAAGAAGGTATAGGAAAGGTTCCTTTTATATGTCTCCTCCACCTTTCGTGTACCTTCCAAATATAATTTTAATTATTTAATTGATATTGAGTAGCACTTAAAACTTGTATTCTTCTTGAATAAAAACAATAAATTAGGATTTGTTTTCATTTATATCAGCAAATGGTCGGGGTGGTTTTTCCTAAATGGTTTCCAACACTCCTTCCACTAAAATGCAAATAAACTACCTTTGAAATTCTTCCTTCATTCCTTCTCATTAGAGTAATTATATATGCATTTTACCTGAACAGGTAGTAAGACATGATCAATAGAGAGAGGCCTTGACTGTGCTAAATAAAATGTATAATTTTGGTATTGAATATTATTTTTACTAAAAAATGGTAAAAAAAAAAGACTATTTTGTTATGGATAGAAATATTTCGGGTAAATTTCTCATTCTTGGATTTAAAATTTTGTTATTCAGTCATAATTAGATTTATAAAAGCCATACATAAAACACTTTTGACTGTTTGTCTTTGATTAAGGTAAATAAATTTTTAGAATTAGAATTGATTGGTTATATTCCAATATATACATATATATATATATATATAGTGCGGTTAGTACAATTTTTTTCTGTCAATTTCAGGCAAATAATGATTACGTTTGCTACTTAATAAAAATATGTATTGTTTTGATATCCTTGATTCTCAAGAAAATCGATCAAGTTGACGATTAGGCCAAATAGTCACCAAAAAGGTAGCTTGTTTTATTTTGTGTGTGTGTGTGTTTTTAAAGCTACAATGAACAAAAAATATTTTTATATTTGTTTCAAGTGGTATTAAATGTTTGTAACAAATGAAATATCGGTGTGTATCATGATTGTACACACAGGGTTTTACGACAAAATCAGTAAGGAAAGATGAAAATGAGGGTATTTTACTGAACTGATCTGGTCACAAGCTAATACAGTTCATGATTATGATAACGCAGCTGCTACAACTTTTTTTTTTTTACTTTGCTTATTACTACCCATTTTGTTCATACCAATAACTTATTGAGGTGGTCAACTAAAAACATAACCCTCACACATTTAAGTGTGGTGATATATTCACTATTTTAACTTCTATAAAAGACTTGAATTTAGCTATAAAAACCTCGTTTCGGTGGTCGTTTAGTCTAATATGCCATTCTTGCAGATGACAAGGATATTGAGGTTCAAATCTCGGTCAGGAGTACAGAGTGTGATTTTTTAATGGTTTTCCACTCTTATCGCAATTCAACCTTTTTAACCCCTAACAAATTTTAGTAATTAGTACAGGGCCTAGACAGTGCTTAGAAAACAAACAAAAAAGAGGTCAAATCTCGAATTAACCTTCAAATCCCATCTTAGAAAAATTATGAACTAAGATAATATCAATATAAAATACAAATAGTAACTAAATGTTAACATTCTTTCTTATAATCCATTCATTATATCATTCATAGATTCGGTCAAGTGTTAAATTACTGGTCTGGGGTCTGGTTAAGTTCATCCTATAAATATAAGATTCTGGACCACCAATAAGCAAACAAATTCAACTTGAAAAATTAGTGTAGGTACACACACACATATATATATATATATATTTTTTTTTAAGTATTTGAATCTCAAATTGGAAATTTTCTCAAATCCTTGAATATTCTTGAGAGCCAAGAGCCCATACCTGGTTTTAAATAATGGTAAGTTTGTAATATAATAATGTTGGGCCAAACTACCAATAAATTGTATAAAAGCTTTAAAATGAACTATGATTCAAAATTTGAAAGAAAGAATAAATTCAAATCTTGAAACGGATATTTTCTCAAATATCCTTAAAGATTCAGGGATTTAAATTTAAGATTACATTATTAAAATGTAGATTAAAGGGAAAACTGGAGACAACATATTTTAAAGTCTCGTATTTTTTTGACAGTCATGTCATCTTAACTGAAGGTGTTTTCTTTCAATGTCTTTTACTCTTAAGCTAGGGATGTAAGGGACATGAATTGTTTTTTTGAATTTTGTATAGCATAACTTTTTTTTATGCCAAAATAAATCAAATATTGATTGCTCTAGTAGCAAAGTTTAATCTAATATTCTTTATGTGGTGATAATCAACACTTGTTGAACATGTCATGAGCATTAGTTGATAAACTTTTTAAATGAAGAGTAAAAGTTGTCATTAAATTCCAAAACACCTTCAACAGTTATTCAACAACTGTTGATATCACCTCTATATTTACTTTAGTAAACATAATCTAATTTTTTTTTACTTTTAAAGGACGTCTTGTAATACTTTTTTTTATATTTTCATCTTGAATTGAAAAATTGATTTTGCACATCCCTAAATATTTTTATTTTCAAATACTCATTTGCTTTGATTCGACTAGGTGGGAGCCTTATCCTACACCTTTATGATCACCCATAGACTCGGAAGATTTATCAAAGTTCCCGCAATTATCCACAGTTTCTACGCTATATTTTTACATATTTATTTGTCCATACATCTTATATTATATAATCCTTAAATGCTTGTATCCCCAACTTTCTAAAAGAAAATTTATTGAATAAATAAATTTTACATTTCCATATTAAAATAATTGATTTTCCTATAACATTAGTTATCCAACAACTTAGCTCAGTTAGTAATCTGTCAGTCTGATGAGCTAAGGATCCTGATTTCAATTCCTGGCATGGCTGAAAATATATATATTTTGGTAAAATATGTGTTTACCCTTTCAGAGTGATAAATTAACAGCTGAGGACTGGATGTTGGGCCTGTTATAATCTTAAGTTATATTATAAGGCACATGAAGCTAAGAGGCCTGTCTGTATGGCTTCAATAAAAAAACTGACCCAGGCCAAAGATGGGGAAATAATAATGGATGTAAAGTAAAAAAAGTATAACATTAGTTATATTCCCGATTATGATCAATCAAGGTAGTTTCGGTCACACTCGGATATAATTGATATATTTGTGAGTTTAAAATACTTAAAAAGATCAGCTTTAAACAACATTAGAGTAACCTTACATGATTGACATGTTGTCAACCCCTGGCCACAATTATCCAGTAATACTGGAGTAGAAATTGTGTGGATTAAAAAATGCCACAAAAATATCTTTTAAGAACAAAATGTGTTTTTGACATGTATTAATGTTTTATCTAAAAGTATAGATTTGTGTCTTCACTTATTGTTACAAACACCTTAGTTTTGAATATAAAACAACTCATATGTTCAAAATTATTTATTTTCTAAAATATAAATAATTACAAGACTATTTACAGACACACTGAAACAATTTGTAGGGTAGTACTTAATTATTAATTAATTCTTCTTTACTCAAATTAGTTTGTGTTGATATATTCATCTAGTTCAAAAGTGTATATTAAATATAGTCCAATGTTCACAGGAAAAGCTACTATATCTATTTCACTGCAATCGTACATGAATTCATGAGATCTGCAGCTGTTAATTTTGATAGATATCATCAAAACTGTTTTTATCTACTTCTTGTGAAAATTGGACTGTACAGTTGCTGATAACAAAAATTTAATTTCTGAAACACCACATTTTTACTACTTGTTTAACAAAATAAACTATCAAACTCGACAACAATAATAAGGCAACATTATATTCCAAATGTTAAGTTTTAAGTTAAAGCAAACATTTTGCTCCTAAAGGAAATGCTTATACTTTTTGTTATGAACATAAGAAAGACAGAAATGTCTGGAATGGAACAAACATAATATGGCTTTTACAATGAAAAGAACACAATTAACGATAGATGTTATTCAAAAAGCAGCCATTATCTTTTTGTACAGAGGAAGCAATGTAAAGTGTGAACTGTGTTCTTTAAATTGTAAAAGCCATAAAGATATCCATTCCATTTTATTTGTTTCTCTCCGACTTTCCTATACCTTCTTCAAAATACACAGGGTTGCCACCATTTTCTTACTAACAACTTCCCTATGATTTCCAGTTTTACCAGAAGTTCCCATTTTCTTAGGCGGCTTAAATTGAAGAAAAAGAGTAATAAAATATTATTTTTCATCAAACTAAATGTGGAGTCATAATTTATGTTTAAAACAGGATGATTTATGAGGAAGTGCATCTGTCGCTTCACAACCCTTTTTAAGGGGTAATAGGACATGTTTAAATCAGCATCAGCAGGTTTTCAATTCATCTTTTCGGCTATCCAAAGACCTACTATTTTAAACTTTCAATTAAATGTCCCAAATTGAAATGAACAAATATTCAAGTACTTCTACTAGATTTTGCAAAATTCTGTTTTTTTTTTTTTTTATTACCAAACATACAAAATTTCCCACGTTTTTCCTGGATTTTCAGCTTTGTCGCAACACTGCCATAACAAATCAAACGTTTTGAAATTTAAAAAACAAACTATTCACACGATAACCGACCTAGAAATTCAGGACGCAAAATGAATATATCCTTGGTCAGAACGAACATTCTGATTAAAAATTCTTGTTGTATGTGATAAACAGCTCATCACCTGGATGTCGTCGTTTCATTCCATTTCCCCTACAAATTCAGCATCAAACTCTTCTTGCGTCACCTGCAAATAGGGTTATGTTCTCAAGGTCATGCATGATAACATCTTAATGCACTTCTTAAATCAATGATAGCCCTTTTTGTGAGTTTGACCCCATCGATGTATTATTTTATTTAGATAACCCAAGGCCAGCATTTAGATATAAAAAATAACATTTCTAGGGATGTAAAAAAGTCCACTTTTTCAATTTGAAGATAAGTCAAATCTAAGCTGAATAGTAGCTCGTATATTTTTTTAAAAATGTTTAATATTTGATAAAAAAATATTATATTTTGCTTAGTTATGTAAATTTAGATATTAAGTATAATTTTAAAAATGTTACATTTCAAACATAATTAATATATTTCATCAGTCTTAAAATGAGAAATTAAGTTATTATCACAAAATGAAATGTAATTTTTTTTGATTTTTTTAAAAGCAAACATTAATTATTTATGAGGGAAATAACAGCGGAAAATAAGAAAAAAAATAAACATTAACGTTTGTTTTAACTGTAAATAAATTTTTGTGAAGTTTCAAATTTAATATAGAAAGGAAAATAGAAAGGAAAGACCTACTAAGTTACCAGAAAACTGTAGGCCTCAAAGTTTACAATTAAACACAACAAAACACGTAATCATGTGATTATCAGAGTGGTACATCAGCCCCTTTCTTCGGTAGAAGAGAGTGAAACACAGACTGTACAGTGGCAGCACAGCTCGAGGTAGAGGTAGTATGTGATCTTAAACTAGGGGTGTGCAAAGCTTCCAAACAAATATCGGCTTCGACTACGCTTCGTAGCTTCACCAATAAAAATACTGACAGCTAAAATACTGCCATTCTGAGCTGTTTTATACATTAAAAATTAATATTCATATGGAAAAATTCTTTTAAGAAACTAAATTGCATTTTGTGATAATAGCTTAATTTATCAAAGTAACATGAAATATTATGAAAAATTGTGCAATTAAACATTTTCCAAGTAATTTTAGTGCATTAAATTGTATAAATAACCACAATATTATATATTTTTTCAAGCATTTAACAACTAAAAGAAAATATTCAAACTTCAATTCGGCTTCAAGACTATTTCATATATATTCAATTTATGTTTAGAATCGAGAAAGTGCACTTGGCACACCCTTCCCTTAAAGCCTACCGACTCGACCAAAATAATTGTATGTAGGTCACCTTCTTGTTCTTGAACTTCTTGATTAGCGAGATGTCCCTGGCCAGCTCCTGTAGATCTTCGGCGCTGATACCCTTTCTGCGCTTCTTACTCTTGGTTTTACCCTCGCTCTTCTTCAACTCTCTCTTGTCCCTCTTGAGCTGTATGCGCTCCTTCACCTCCGACTTGCGCTGCTTGGTGAGCTGCCAAGGCTGCGTGGGCCTGCGCGTCATCGCCTTGCCCTTGCGCGGCCACACGCCAGTCTCTCGGTACACCTGAAGCTTGTTTACCCTCGACGCCTCCTTCTGCGTGTCCCTGCAAAATATGTCAACACTTATAGTTCATCAGGAAAATAGTTTCCCATCTCTTTCACAGAGAGCGTGCAATATATAGTAATATCTAGCCCTCTCCCAAGTGACTAACTTCAAGCACGCTACTAATAATGATGTGCCAGAAAGTTCTGCTGACTTTACTTTACTTTACTTTACATCCATTACTGTTTCCCACCTGTGGCTTAGCTCAGTTTTTTTATTCAAGCCATATATTTTCCACTACCGGCTTGCTAGGCCTGTCGTAGCTTCATATACCTTATAATCTAATTTAAGACCAGGAAAGACACAACATACAATCCCAGACCGTTAATTTATCGATGTGAAAGGGTAAACCTATTGTTTCATCAATGATCAATTTTCGTCCATGCCGGGAATCGAACCCATGACCCTTATCTCAGTAGGCCAACACACTTCCGACTGGGCTAAGGTGTTGGATATATAAAGCATGATTTTGGTAGGAAGAACAGTAGAAGTTAGTTACTAAAGTTACTAAAATAATTTTAATATATTCATAAATAAAGTCATGTTATATACAGCTGTCACCTGTGATCGATACTATCAATACCAATAAAATAACACAATATATTAAATGTTATCAGTGTTGGCCAAAAAGAAATATGTTTGAATTTTCACTACTGTTCTTCCAGCCAGAATCAGGGTATATATATGTATGTATGTGTGTGTATGTGTTTTATATACACTAAGGATGTAAAGATAGGAATATGTTTGCATGGCTATGGTATGAGAGCAAACAGCTGTTTGAACAATGTTGAAGATACATTTCTTATCTTAAATTATTTCTAAAGTGTGTTTTGAATCATTTCTGGTTCTCGATATTTTGACTCAAAATGGTCCGTCCTATGAACACTAGATTGTAATATATTGCTACCTTTCAGAGTGAACAGAGGATATATTCTAAAACGGACAAGCCCATAGACAAATTCAGTATTTCCGGTCCATCTCATTGTGAACTCACCTATATGTGATATCGTTGAAGTCAACTTGTGCAGGCTGGAAGGACGATATATCCCTTCCTTTCAACTCGGGCATCTTGGGAAGTCGCAGGAGACAGAATCCTGTGGCCAGGCGACCCAGGTCCAAGTCTTGACCACAGGAATGGTGAAACCACGTAAGTTAGTTTGGAATAAAGTTTATAAAAGTTTCATAGTTCCACATATAAGTGGTATCACTTTTGACAGTCAAAGGTTTCACAATAAACATATTTTTTTCTTCTATTTTTTGTTTTTCCCTTTAAATATTTATACATTATAGAAATATGAAATCATGCAAATAAGTGTTTGGATGTTTTTTGTTTGTTTTTGTAGTCATTTTATGGTACAGGGACTACATGAGATAGTAGAGGAAGCAAGACTGAGATGGTATGGACATGTAATGAGGATGTTGGAGTACATGAGATAGTAGAGGAAACAAGGCTGAGATGGTATGGACATGTAATGAGGATGTTGGAGTACATGAGATAGTAGAGGAAGCAAGGCTGAGATGGTATGGTCATGTAATGAGGATGTTGGAGTACATGAGATAGTAGAGGAAACAAGGCTGAGATGGTATGTAATGAGGATAGAGAAGGAGAGGACGCTAAAGAAAATTATGGTGGTGAAGTATGTAGGATAAAGACCAAAAAGGAGACCAATTAAAGGAGGAAAATGAAGGCATTTTTCTAAACTGACCCGGAAACAGTTGTTTAAGATGATGATGATGAGTTTTGTGGTATAGATCCCTTAAAAAGGATTCAATAACAAGTTATTCTGAAAGGTTGCCTGCATCACTCAAAAATAAAAATAAAACCCAATCGACAATTATCTTACCTTTCAGGCGGAGGATGAGGTTACACTCGTGTTTGTTGTAAGCCTGAATATATGAGACATAGGCTCGGGCCGCCTTGTCCGCCACCCCCCGGTCCCGTAACTGCAGTCTTCGCACTTTCTCCAACACTCCAGGGACAGGACTGGGTGCAGGTAGATTCTCCAACTCGACCTGTTGCTCCCCACATTCTTAGACTTGACACATACCTCGAGTCGGACAAGTTAACAAGTCGTCACCCGAGAATGCAAGTATCCAATTTTCCACTTTTGTGTAAAAGAGCACTGATGTTTGACCTTGTGTATAAAACCAATGTTACTAGATGACAACTAGAGTTTGTATCTTCTTAAGTAATTACAGTCTCAATTTAACAGCAGGTGAATTATATGCATTCTAAATAAACATAAACAACAAATATCTCAAATTTAACAATTTCGGAGATAGAAGACTTGCATTCTCGGGCGACAAAGTGTTTTAAAAACCAATACAAGCACAAAACCCCAAGCACTGATAGCCCCAAGTGGTTTGGCTGTAGATTAACGTATATAAAGTCCTAAATACCCGCGAGACTTTCAAACAGATTTTTTTTTTTTTACACTTGGAAGAAAGTACAGTAAAGGTGTATAGAAACATATAAAAGGAACAAATACAAACTTGATTTTAATAAAAAAAGAACACAGTTCACAGTTCACATTGCTGCCACTGGACAAAGAGGTAGTGACTGCCTCTTTAAGAAAATCAATCATCACCACCCAATCCCCCGGCCTAGGTTTCATTCTATCAGACCTCATCGTTCTTTTTATTATAAAAGCCATATTGTGTTTCTTTCCATTCTTCTGTATTTTACCTTCTTCCAAACGCAATATAATAAGGATATTTAACATGCTGGATGGATGTGGATGATAAAGCAATATAATTGGGCCCTTTGTCGTAGAGAAAGATCACACGAGGTCACTAGGTGCCCAAGACTTAGCCTCAAGTGTGGCTCAATACTAAATAAACCATAGTGGAACCAAGCACGGTAAGCCTGCTAACTTTCAGGGTACACAGAATGTATTTATGTAATGTATCCGACTGTTTTGAATATGCATTTAATCCACAAACAATTAAATCGGAACCAAAATGGTCCCCACCTTCTGATTACGGCGGAGGAAGTCTATGTAGGCATCCTCAGACGGGAGGAGCATGACGAGCGCCGAGCCGTCGTGTCCAATCCTTGCGGTGCGTCCGCAACGGTGGACAAATGCCGCTGCCGAGGAGGGGGGGTCGTATTGCACCACCCAGTGGACCTCGGGAATGTCCACCCCGCGGGCCATCACGTCCGTACAAACCAGCACCCCTTCAGATAAACACAGACAACGGAGCTGTCATTCATGTGTTCATGATGTCATACTCTGTAAAACCTTTTTTCACTAATCACTGTCAAATTTTAATCAAAATTAAAATTATTTTGAAAATATTACCAGGCTACTAGCCAATTATTTTGCGTTTAGAAAATTCTGAAATCTTTTCAGCTGTGAAAGTGACAGTTTTTATTTTTTAAATGTGAACTACATTAATTATCTTTGTTTGTACAGTAATATATATTTAAGGAAAACCTCTTTTCGCTTTATGGGGTATTTTGTTGTACGTAGTCGGAAGAAGGTACAGGAAAGGTGGAAATTTAAAAGGGACCTAACACAATATGGCTTTTACAATCATGCATTCCGATAGAATGAAACCTAGGTCGGGTGAATAGGTGCTAAATGATTGATTTCCTTGGTCTTATAAGTTTTTTATTCACCTTTTCTGTATCTTTTTCCATATATATATATATTATATATATATATATTTTTTACAAACTACCTCAAAAGGCAAAAAGAGGTTTTCCTTCAAGAGTTATACTATAATCTAAATGTATATTAGATCTAGAAATGTAACAATTTTATTTTTCCATTTCCATTCTTGAATTATGAAATGGATTTATACACACATAACTACCTAATCACGCCTTTCCCTTACAGGTTAGGCAAGAAACTGTGCATATAGCTCAAAAAAACAACAACTCCGTACTTAATCCATCCCCAATGACTTTCTCCGCACTTCCCTATCAATTTATTGAATCTTGATTTTGATTCCTCAACATTTGACAAGTTTAATCTTGTTCCATGCATCTAAACTCGAATTAAAAATATGTTATTTATTTAAATCATTATAATCATCATCTGTTTCCATCCTGTGGCTGGGTTTGTTTGTCAATCCTCCTTTATTTGCTTATGTTCTTCTCCTCTCACTTGCACACTTTCTGTTATCTGCTCTTCCCAGCAAGCTTTCTTGGCCTTCCTTGCGATATTTTTCCTACATACTTCATCTCCAGCTATCTTTTCCCATTCTCATTACATGACTTTTATGTATTTGTAAAAATAATGATTATAAAGATTAAATAATCAAAATTAATCAAAACAACCATGTCAAAATCACGTCATCGTGTATATTTATAATTTTCCGACAGTAACAGCAAAAGAAACTATTGATAGTCAAAACGAAAAATTACCAGTTTTAAATATTGTATTTAAAAAAAACACAATAGGACTTTCATTTATTGTGATTTTAAAGCTAAGAATAAAGGAGGTGGGGGGGGGATCACTCATTCTAGATTTATNGGGGGGGTTTATGTTGATACAAGATAGAAGTGAGGATAGCGAGGAATCAAACGTGAAATGTTTAAATATAATTAAATTGTCGTCACCAAATGTTTCACAGCCTGTACACATCAAGTATTTATATAAGAGCAACAAACCTGATTCCACGGCTCTGAACGACTCAAATATCTGGGTTCGCTTGCTCTTCATTTTGCCGTGGATACCAAAAACTGCGAGATTTTTCAACAACCTTGAAACAAAACATTATTTTTAGTCGGTTGAATATAAATATTTCACTGCACATTGGTTGTGTTTCTTTTGCACCTGTTCAACACACCCGACCAAGATTCAAACCTCGATATCACAGTTATCGGTAGTTTAATGTGGGAGCGACAGCCTAAACCATTTGACCAACGAGGTGGGTTGAATAGTAAAGAAAAGATTGTGTTTTAAATTTATTTGAGAGCCGGTTGCTGGTAAGTTGGATTCAAATAAAAAAAAAGACAATTTTTTAATAAACAGTTTAGTTTAGCAATATAATCCGACACCTTAGCTCAGTCGGTAGCGTGAGTTAAGGGTCCCGGGTTCGATTCCTGGTATGGGCGAAAAATGCATCATTGGTGAAATGTGGTTTTACCCTGTCACAGTGATAAATTAATGGGCAGAGACTTTAGTTAGATTGTAAGACATATGAAGCTACGACAGGGCTACCAAGCCGGCAGTGGAGAATATATGGCTTTAATAAAAACTGACCCAGGCTGGAAACAGTAACGGATGTAAGGAAGGTTGGCATGGCTGCTTACTTACGCTTTGAGCACCACGGTGAAGTATTCCACGCACGCGCAAGTGGAGAGGAAGAGCATATATTTCTTGCGTCCCTGCGCGCGCACGAACCCCAGCAGTGTCGCCAACTTGGCGTCTGCCTCACACATCATGTAGTGGTTACAGAGGGTCAACGGAGTGGACAAGGCCTCCTCGCCGGCCAATCTGGCAACACGTCAAACAACTCTCGGTTACAAGAAGATCTGTCTCAGGCAAGAGGCTTCGGAGAACAATCCAAACAGGTCTAATAAACAAATACGTCAAGTGAGTCTCATCTGTGATGTTAGACATACACAGACAGAAACTTGGAAGAGGAAAAATAAAATTGCGGATTTTTTTAACACCGCATCTTACTCCTTGTTCAGGTTGTACACTTATGTACTAATTACGCTAACGGTTTTAAAGATTAGGAAGATTGAGTAAAGCGGAAGTGTGGATGAAGAGTGGGGAAACATTTACGAGAATCCACCCTCGGTACTTATGCCCGACCAGGATTCAAGACCTGATTCCCTAGTCATCAGCAGTCCACAGGATTTTAAATATTCAGAAATTTTCCTTTTTTATATTAAAAATAAAGACAAAAATTTTTTTCCAAAAGAATACAAAGATAAAAAAAACACCAGCAATAGTTTTGTCCATCAGGGGGGGAGTCATAAATGTGCAACGCAACATCCTAAATGATGAGAGAAACAGGATGGAAAGGAATAAAATAAAGGACAAACACAGGAAATGGACATTGGATGCAAATATACAATGTATATTAAAGCTTTGTTGTTAAATATGTGTGTGTGACTTTTTCTACTATAGAAGAATATAGGAAGATACGACACCTTAGCTCAGTCAGTAACGTGTCTGTCTACTGAGCTAAGGGTCCCGGGTTTGATTTTCGGCATGGCCTAAAAATGTATCGTTGGTGAGATGTGGGTTTACCCTCTCACAGTGATGAATTAACGGCCGGGGGACTGGATGTTGTGCCTGTCCTAGTCTTAAATTAGATTATAAGCCACATGAAGCTACGACAGACCTAGCAAGCCGGTAGTGGAAAATATATGGCTTGAATAAAAAGGTGACCCAGACTGGGAACAATAACGGAGGTAAAGTAAAGAAGAAAGAAAGAATATGTCAAATTTACATTGGATTCTTCCAGTTTTCCCCCCCTCTTTCCTTAGGTGGACTTCCTTCACTCAATTAGTTTATCTTTCCTTATATTTATCAATTCACATTGTTTATCCATTTAGACCTCCTCATTGTCAAAAAGCGACGGTGAGTTTCTGTCCAAACCTGTTGGAGTTTTTCTCTTTGACGGAGACTATGACGGGGTTCCGCAGTCCCGCCCGTATCAACATCTCAATCTCCTTGGTCTGAGTGGCGGAGAACAGTCCGGTGCGGCGTTGTTTCGGCAAGTAGCTCAGGATGGTTGTCAGAGACTTGTCGAACCCGAGGTCAAGGAGTCGGTCCGCTTCGTCCAGTATTAGCACCTCCTGGTTTCAAAACAATGCAACTTAATTAATTGAAGTGATAACTCCCGTAGACAGCACCCGATAGAGCTCTTAGCCAGGTTTTTATTTTACATATAGAGAAAGTATTGAAATAAGATTTGGAACGAAACGCCTCAAATGCTTTAATAAATTCAATTTTTTTTGGTAAAAGGTTTTGTTTTTCTTCAAAATTTTGAATTATGATTTGTTTTAGAACTAATACTGATTATTGGTAATCATAATTATAATCAAAGAAATTATAATTAAAGAACGACCTCAACAACCAGGCCCCAGACCAATAATTTAGCACTTTCAACCTATGAATGTTTTAATTAATGGTTTTTTAGAGAAAATACAACATTTGTCATATTATTTATATTTCAAAGATTCTCTTAGTTTAGCGAGATGTGCCTGTATTCATAAGTCAAGTCATGTAATCTGACCCTGATAACGTAGTAAGATAGCACGAAAAATAAATAATTAGAGGTATTTAAGAAATCAAAAATCATGTTCGACCCAATGTTTAGTAGCTGCTTAAATTGACTTGAAGTTATTTACAAAACTCAAAAAAATTTAATGGGTACTCTGAAATTTTTTATTTTTTTTCCTTCAGTAACATGTCTTATCTGCTGATTTAAGGACCTTGGGTTCGATTCCTGGTATGGCCGAAATTTCTTTCATTTGTTAAATGTGGGTTTACCCTTTCACGGTGATAAATTAACAGCCGGGGGCTTTGTGTTGTGTCTGTTCTCGATTTACGTTAGTTTATATATCATGTGCTGATATAATCTGTCAGTTTAGAAAGTACACATTAAATACCTTAAATAAATAAGATTATCATTGATGTAATTAGTACATATACATATAACCTGAACAGGTAGTAAGACGTGATGTTAAAAAAAAGACTTAAAAAACCCATCAACGTGCACTTCTAAGTGTCTCGCATTGTACATCCCTTCCTAAGAGCCATCGTGACAAAGAGAGGTTGTAGGACCGTGATATTTTGTTCCTATAAGAGTCCTGCTGTACCATCATCCGAATGTCCTTACAAGAGTTTTGACGGCTGCCGGCAGGTTGATGTCATGTTTCCTCATGAGAAGGTCCTCCAGCCGCCCGGGGGTCGCGATGACGATGTTAGCCCCCTTGTCCCGGAACTCGGACACGTCCTTGACGACCCCTCTGCCCCCTATTATCAGCATCTGCGACAGACCCGGGATGAACCCCAGGAAATGTTGCAGGACCTCGCTGGTTTGAGTGGCCAGCTCTCTCGTCGGCGAGATGACCACCGCTCCGATCTCGTGTGATTTCAAGGCTTCGTCTCGTCTCTGAAATTAAAACACGTGAAATATATACAACACAAATATATGTATTCAATCACTGCTTCTTACTACTTGTTCACATTATATGCATATACAGGGTGTCTATAAAGAGTTGGAGAAACCAAAATTAGTGACTTTTTTTTTACCACATAATTCCTTCAGTAGACGATTGAACATTATATAATGCATATATAGCCATAATGAACTCACTCGCAATGTTAAACTTTAACTAGATGATGAACATTAACTTTATCCTTGGTATAAAGGTAAAAACAATCAGGCAGCTTGCGGCTAGCGCATGGCATCATGGGTAGTGGGGTAGCGCGACTTCTGACGCGTTTGTGTTGTTACACTGAACGGTGTGTTGAAGCAAAAAAATATTTTCGTGACCTTTCTTGCAATTAGTAACTTTTCCGTGGCTTTGGTGACCCAGTAGACACCCTGATATATGATAATTACTCTAATGAAGTAGGGATGAGGAAGCATTTGCGTGGAGAGAGAGAGAGTGGGAAACCACTAGGAAAAACCTCCTGGGTACACCCCGGTAGTCTCCAACCTTAAGCTCTTCGTTACCAGAACACCAGACAAGGCGAAACTGATACCTTTGTTCCAGTATTCAACAGTTCAGGCTTAAGACCTATCGAAAAACCTCCAAATCAGACTAGCTACCCTTAAAATTAATATTTTTATCCGACATTTTAGGTAAGTGAGTACTTATTGAGCCTGGCTTCTGAGCTAAGGGTAACGGGTTCGATTTCCGGCATGGCCCAGGGCTTGTATGTTGTGTCTGTGCTAGATTTAAGTTGGTTTATAAGTCGTGTGATGATAATAAGATACCATGGGTTGTGGAGTCAAAGTCAAAAGCAAATTTGGTTAAAGTCGGAGTCAGTAAAAAAAGTACCAACTCCGAATTTAGTTTTAAAATAAAACCTTATGATATTATAACAATATTTAATGCCATTTTTTTTATTATTTAGGACCGTAATTTGGATTTACAAATGTATTTAAATATAAATCCACAATGTCAATTAAGCTTTTCATGAAGTAATTCGTAATCACACACCGAGTCATAAATGCTAACAAAAATATAGGATCTCTCTTTGATAAGGATCTATGCATACTAGTTAAATAAATTTGGCAATTCGAACTACAAGGAATGGTCTTGAAAAAAAAAAAGTGTGAACATTATATAATATTTACCATAGGCTATATTGAACAACTTATAAGTTTTTATTTTGAAGTCGAAGTCGGTAAGTTTTTACCGACTCCAATTACGATTCCGCCCAAAATGGCTTCAGACTCAAAACTTCCGACTCCTTCTCGACGGACCTAAGTTATACCTGTAGAATCTCGAGTAGAGGTATCAGGAAAGCCAATGTCTTGCCGCTCCCAGTGACAGCCTCCGCTGCGACGTCCATGTTCTTAATGAACAGTGGGATGCATGCCGCCTGTTAGGTACAACAGATACAGTTACATTTCAAAGTGGGGTTATGTCAGATCAAAAATATTAAACATACATTTATTTAAGCATGGCGGCTTACTACCCGTTCAGCCCATATACACATGTACTAATAAAGCCAATGAGTAGGGTTGCATTTTGAGGAAGTGTTCCTGCATGTATGTGAAGAGAGAGTGAACCCTCGTATAGAAAGAAATATTCTCAATATGTTTGGCCGTGATTCGAACCCCAATTTCCTCATTATTGGCAGTCCAGTCTATTTCAATACTGATGAATTAAATCAAATTCAAACATCAAATTGGGTTATGAAATAATCTAGAAACGAAATCAAGGTTCTAATATTTTTCTCTAATAGTTTTCAGCTTGAAAAATTGTTCTTATTTATATAATACAAGGGAATAGTATATAAAGAAGGCAATTTTTTATTTTTATTTTCAAAAAGGTAAGTTAAGCTAGAAAAAGATTTATTATCATCAATACACGCAGCAAGAAAATGCAAATTTCCAATTATGAACAAATTATTCTCGAAAATATTGTATATAATTTAAAAATTTAAAACAGAACTCTCCTAAACAACGTGAAAACATCCAGCCATAGTTGGTATACCATTCCCTCAATCACATAAATATATTTAAATGATACTGTTAAATAAACGTTCTTAAAAAGTTTTTATGAAAAGAATTGAAATAGGATCAAGATAATAAAATAGGAATCAAATATTACTATGGATAAAATTGGTGTGTTTGACAATAGGCTACAGTATGGCTGTATCCGAAGTCTACGTCATGTACCATCAACCCTTGACGTTCATTTGATAGTTGCATTAGCAATCACGTGATCAAGTGCAGATCCGTCTGAATAATCACAAAGTGTGGTAATGCACCCCTCAAATACCCTTGTGTAGGATAGTCATGTGCAGTGAAAATAAGTCACCACAAATCTGTAAGTGGCTTACGCTAATTCGGGCTCATATATGGCGTTTAAAATAGTTTGAGATAATTGGTAGGAAGCAGCATTGCGGACTCAAGGGTATGAGGAAAGGATATTTTGCCGTCCAAACAGTCTGTTGCAGTCTTCGATCTCAAGTGTGTGTAAAGTGTAAAGTTATCAAGTCTGCATCAAGTTGAGTGTACTCGACTATTCGGATACAGCCTACATTAGTGCAAAATATCTTTATATTTCTGTAAAAAATATTATTGGAACATGGAAGATTTAAGTGTTAAGTTGAATTCTTTTTATAATAATAAATAAATTAGCTATTGTTTATTAAAATATTACATTAATATAAATGTGTTATTCTAAGATTTAGGTGAGTTTTGATTTAAGTTTATAGTTATATTAGAATAAGCAATTTATTTTATTATTGTTGTGTGTTTAGATAGTAAAATATATTTAATACACTTTAATCTGACTTAGAACAAATATAAAGAATTCCGGGGCCCACTTTGCGTACTATTCCCGCTAACTTCATTACATTATGTATAAATTAATAATAAAGTTCCATTAAAGGAATTTACCTGTACTGGTGTCATTGTATGGAATCCTAATTTATTAATTGCTTTCATAACAGGAAGACTGAGTTTGCAATTCAAATCTTCCCACTTGGATTTAATAGAATCGTCTTGTTTGTTATCCATTGTTGAATATTTATCAGAAAAGCATGAATTAATGTGCGAGCTTAGATGAGTTATTTCACATTCCCATAAAACAAGTCGTTTAAAGCCAACATTAGAAAAAGAAATAAAACTAACAATAATAGTTCAGAAATAGATCTTAGATCGTACTAACAGAAAAAGCCCGAATTTAAGTAAAAACTCTGGTGTGAGAAATATAATTTAAAATTTTGCTCACACCAGAATTTGTGATACTAGCACAAACATGGGGATCCGTAGCTTTAGGCTATCTTTATTGAACTATATAAGTAACTATAAATTGGCTTGGACCTAATGTATTATTTTGTATCCTGAAGATCTATCTTAATATTTATTAATCATAGTAAATATTTTAAAGATTAAAAACTTTTAAACTTCTTTTTGTATTTTAAAACAAATTGTTGTAGATAGGGCATTATATTTTTAAAAAAATCATTAATTTGGTTACAAAATTAGTGTGTTGCATGCCTAGACTTAACCCCCTAAAATAAACTCAAGTAGAAAAGTTCTGACCGATTTTAGTAAAATACAGTGTTGCCAACAGTACAATCTGAATACTACTAATATAAATTCACCACCGGTACAATCCAATTTTAGGATATTTTCTAAAAGTAATATTCTGTGACGCTGCTATAAAGTAGCAAATTTTACATCAATTATTTTTTTATGAAAATCGGTGGGCTTATCAATATAATGTCCTACCGGTAAAATTACTATCGATTTCAGGTCCATGTACTATCGCTAGACACTACAGAGCTGGCAACATTGATTGGTAAAACATTAGACCGAGTAAAATATTATGTTTTAATTGATAACCAACTCAAAAAACATTTTGTTTTAATGTTAAGTATTGAAAACAATTCCGTGACTGGCCAGATATTTTACTAAAATTTCACCCATCTCGGTGACCGCATGGTATAAGGTGTTATTTTTGCAATGATCTGGTTGCTGGTGACGGGGAGATCGAGGTTTGATCCCGGTAGAATTCGCTGAGTGTGTTTCCCTAAAATAGGGTTTCACTCTTCCTCTCCGCAGATGCTGATGCACTTTCTATAAATTTAACCTTCCTTATCCCTAGCACAATAGAGTAATTAGAACATGGGCGTATTAATTTCCCAAACAGTTCGGAGTACTTGATGCTAAAAAAAATATATTTATTAGTCATTTAAACTGCAAAAGCTAGAAATAGGCTTTAAACCAATTACCAAATATCTTATGATATCATAACTCATAAGGAATTTGTTTGTTTAAATTAAAATATCAAAATAGTTCTATAAATACTCGGTAGAGAGTGCAATGTACGCCATTTTAAGCGTTACATTTTACAATAGTACATTCATTGTTCCATAGGTGGCTCTACTAGTCCTCTTTGGTTTCACTACTCTAAAATAGTGAAAATTTGATTTTAGGTAATAGGAGACTAGAGGATACCAGGAGGTATTTATTTAAAATACTTCAAATGTCCAAGTAGTACATTAATTATATCCCAGGTGGCTCTGTCAGTTATGTTTCCCTTCGAATATTCCAAATAGTATATTCACCAATTCATAGATGGCTATGCTAGCCCTATTTTGTCTCAAGCCTGGAGATAATATTGATACTTGATAGTGATTAGTGAGAATAAAATTATATTGCATGAAGCGAGATTATTACCTTTATTTGAGATGCTAATACTCAATTCGGGCGTCACTTCACAGTCGGTCCTACCATGTTAAAGATTCCAATGTAAACTGTTGATAAAATAACGCAATATTATTAAAACTAAATATGGTTTGTATAATATTTATTTTTTTAATATCAATTTTAGGAACTGAATCAATAATTTCAACTGCTATGCCCATCTTTAATATTATGTCATTCATGAACTAATAAACTAAAGTTACCATATGAATGATTGTTGAAAATTCAATATTTTTTTCTAAAAATGGCATTGTGTAAAATGAAGCCTGGATTTAGATCTATTTCACATTTCAAATAAAAAATTTAAGTCTAGTTTATTGATGACTGATTTTTTTTTAAAATTGGAATATTTGAACAAAGGTAACCATATTAAACCAAATCATTAGAGCCAATTTGTAAACATTTTGAAACTATAAATGTATTATACACACTATTTGTTTTTATTAAAAATACATAGTTAATAGTAGTATTTTAATGGGACCTGATTTTTGAAATTTTTGAAAATAAGATTTTGTTCAAAATTGGTATTTGGAAACTATTTTACATGATCAATAATAATGTATGTTGATTTTGAGAAATCTCCATCAGCCCTCATAATATTCCTTGATGAACATGTCGGTTGGGCCGTTGGAAAGGTAAGTGGGGAAATTCTTGGCCGTCTCAAAAAACACGTTGTTGTAGGGCCTGACAAACGGTGTGAAGTTGTTACAATCTTCCTCCGCATGCAAAGGAGGCTCAACCTTCCTCTGATGTAAGCTCCCATTAGTTTGTCCCTGCCCCTCCAACTTACGGTACAACGCGACATATTCGTTGCAGTCACCCAAGCTTAGAATAATCTTTTCGGTCTCTTCGTTTGGGTCTTCCTTCACGGCCGGCAACTCTGATTTCTGGTTCAAGTTCGAAGACGTGGTCTCACCCGAGGTCGAGGTTAGTGGAAAAGACGATGAAAACGACGTTTGGGTAGCGTTCCCAATATTTTGCTTGGTCCCCCTTTTCAACATACCTCGAGTGATAAAAGTTATCGCAGAGTGGGCAAAGTTAAAGAGCTTGCTCGAGTTATTCTTGCCTCCCAAGTCGTCCAGCTCCGCTTCAACCTGGACAAAGTCCCGATTTTTATTAAAAGAAGAGAAAATAAAGGTTGATAGCAAATCAGGGACAAGCTCATTCAACAAGACGTCATTCTAGATCATACAAAAATAAGTTAATAATGACCAGCATATTAGTATTAGTTACTTTAGTTGTCTCTCGGGGGCCCACACATTTTATTCATTAGTACTCGCTGACATTAGGAACTCAAAGGTCATTGACACGTGAACAGAAGTACTCCACCTATCCCTATCTTGAGCTAGTTCTATTCAGTCCACCTCATTACACCCTATCCCTATCTTGAGCTAGTTCTATCCGGTCCACCTTATTACACCATATCCCTTTCTTGAGCTAGTTCTATCCAGTCAACCTTATTACACCCTATCCCTTTCTTGATCTAGTTCTATCCAGTCAACCTCATTACACCCTATCCCTTTCTTGATCTAGTTCTATCCAGGCAACCTCATTACACCCTATCCCTATCTTGAGCTAGTTCTATCCAGTCAACCTCATTAAACCCTATCCCTTTCTTGAGCTAGTTCTATCCAGTCAACCTCATTAAACCCTATCCCTTTCTTGAGCTAGTTCTATCCAGTCCACCTCATTACACCCTATCTCTATCTTAAGCTAGTTCTATCCAGTCAACCTTATTACACCCTATCCCTTTCTTGAGCTAGTTCTATCCAGTCCACTTCATTACACCCTATCCCTTTCTTGAGCTAGTTCTACCCAGTCCACCTCATTACACTATTTCTTCCAGGTTAATTCTAATCTTATCCTCCCATCTGCGTCTGGGTCTTCCCAATGGTCTCTTCCTATTGGGTTTACCAGTCAGTACCCTGAACAATGTTAAGAGACCTTGACTTAATCTTTTGCACAATTATTTTATATCTAGAGAGAACTTGAGTTTGAACATTTGTTTTAATCAAACCTTATAAATATATGCTTTTTTTATTTTCTAGATAGTACAAACCATTCTAAAATAATTACAAGATCCTAAAATCCATTACCAGATATTTAAGGAGAAAAATACACCAGTAGCTAAAATTATATTGCAATTTGAATATACAAATAACCCTATTATACTCGTCATCAAACCTTGTTATAATAAACTCTCGCAAGTTACATAATGACGAGTGCTCACCACAAGACATTGTTAGGGTAATTAAGTCATACAGAGATAATGGGGGAATCTAGAACCATGTTCAAGGTATTGACGGGTAAACCCAATGGGAAGAGAACATTAGAAGGGACTTGAAAGAGATAGGTAGTGAGGTGGACTGGATATATGAGATAACTGGTGTATTTTGTAAGGATTGCAGTGAACTTTCGAGTTCCTATGTGTTAGATTAAGTGAACTGAATACACTTGAAAAAAATTAATGTCTATTTAACACAAGTCTAATTCAAAATGTCTGATATTAGTTAACTTGCCTGTGTATTTTTACAAGAAGAAATAATTTCCTCCTTGTTTAGGTCAAAAGTATCTTTGTATTTAGCCTCAATTTTTACATCTTTAATAACACCTAAGGTTTCATCAATTTGACTAGTATTATTTTCCATTACAGTTAACTCCTCAATCATAGATCCAATATCTTATTAATTTTGTTTGTTCAAAAGCCAAATAAACTCGTTTGTAGTTTCCACGGTGACGGTTATTGGCTTGTAAGCATTATGGTAATAAAATAGTAAAACAATAATTGTATATTTTTTACTTTAGTTTGTGTGTTAGCTCTTTTGCATTTTTGACTTTTACATAATATATTTTAAGGCCCTTGGCTCCATTGAGTGCAAGTCTAAATGAAAAGGGTCAATCGCCTTAATACAAATTGTAATAATTTTTACATCCATTACCGTTTCTTTGGTCAGTTTTTTATTCAAGCCATATATTTTCCACTATCGGCTTGCTAGGCCTGTCATAGTTTCATGTTTTATAGTCTAACTTAAGACTAGAACAGGCACAACATCCCGTCCCTGACCATTAATTTATCAATTTGAAAGGGTAAACCCACATTTCACCAATGATAGATTTTTCGGACATGCTGAGAATCGAACCCGGAACTCTTAGCTTGGTAGACAGACAAGCTACTGACTGACGTCGGACAAATTATAATATTATGCAACTTCAAATAATCGGCTCGTTTGCCGAATAAATCAGCTTTTGGAACAATCTTTGCATTTGTCTATTTAAGGTTCATATAAAATGTATACATTTTTTTCACCACAAAGTTGATGAAACTCTATAAAGTTGTTTTGCTGGTCCTACTCCAAGTCTTTATATAGTCCTCGTCTGGTATTTTCTACAACTTCGAAGAATGATATTTCTTTTTAAAATAACCAAAGTTAAGTTTTCTTTGATTTGAGATGACCAACTGTTTTTATTCGTCCCAAAACGGTGCTGACCTAATGATCATTAGCGAATTCTGGGTAGGACTACTTGTTTTTTTAACTGATAGAGTAGAATTACCGGGACATTTGGCTTAGTACAACAAGGCTCTACCACTGAGCTAACCAGAATTTGTCCCATGCTCAGGTATTATTCTTCACTAATATTTTAAGGCAGAGTCTGTGATGGGCATGTGGAAATAGTCAGCTCTATGTGAGATATCAATTAAGATCTTTAACTATCAGATAACACACCCACCTGTGACTTGAGAAGGCTTTATTCTAACAAAAGTACAATCAATGACAACTGTACGGATGTGATTATCATGATGGATTTAAATAGCTAAGCTACTACAGTTGTTATTTACGGTAGGAGCCACATCTAATTATCATATTCTGTAAATTGAAAAATGAAACATGAAATTAACTTATTAAATCATATTTGATTTTTATTTGATTCCAATTGTCTTATCGTCAATAATATGATGGTACTACTCGACACAGTGAACATTGCATGTGGAAAGAATGTCGACTTCTTGAAGAATGAAGGGGTGAGACCAATAATACACATGTCGTTATCTTGACGGTTTGGCGTGTACACTCCGGTCAGCTTACAGAGTGTAAGTTCGATAGTTTGGGACTTTCAGTAGTTTTGTGTGGATGTTTTTAATTTATTTTTACCTCTTTTGACAAACATTACAAATACCTAATCAACTTTAAATACAAGGTATGTAAACTATTTTTAAAATGGCTTCAAATAAACAATTTACAGTGAAAGACTGAAGTCCCACTTGTCATTTGGTACTGACTGTACTAAAACACTCCTCCCACCCCTCAGTCTTTCATACTCTAGAGTGATTGACCACGAGATGCACTGTTTTCCGTGTCGAGTAGTAGACTTAATTCTCAATAAAGGAATAAAATAACTAATATTTCCCCTTTTATTTACAATCACATGTTGCAATCGTAGTCGATGACACTAAAACCAAGAAAAATATTTAGTAAAAAACAAGTATGGCCACTACAAGGCATTTCAAACAGGAACATCTGATATTTTCTGTCTGCTGTGTATACTGGCATTTAATTGGCCAGGGCCTCTTCTTGCGTTCTCATTGGCTAATAAAAAGGACTGCATATGCTTGAGACCATCTATGTATAGCGCATAAGAAGTTTTTTTTAGCACCGCGTCTTACTACCCGTTTGGGCTATACGCTAATGGGTTAGGAATTGGGAAGGTTGAATTTAGAGGAAGTGAACCCACATTTGCATGGAGGGAGAGTGGAAAACCACCCCCAATTCACCAGACCAAGATACGAACCTCGATCTCCCCCATCCTTGGCAGTCTAGTTCAACACGAAACTAGCTCGTCAGCTAACCACACCACCAAGGTGGGTCAAGAGGTTAAATTTAAATTAACTTTAAGCATTGTGCACTATTCAGTATGTATTGATTATGAATGTCATCAGGAAAATAATGTGTTCTAAACTTCTTGTGCACTATGTTTTATGCAGTCTTCCTATTAGTTATGCATAAATCTAAGCGTTCATAAAATGTAAAAAGTATCTGAGGCCGTCATTTGATGAAATATGTGTCATTTCGTTGAGTCACATTTCTTTCAAAGTTTGTACAACAGGGCAAGATGAATAAAAAGCCGTTTGATATAAGAACTTGAAATTTAAGACCCAAAATCACATTAAAATAATATAATTTTTGAAATTATATAAGTGTGGAGTCATAAAAGAAAATATTCTGTCCGTATCTTACAATTAAATTTGTGTGCGTTTCTTATGTTTTAAATGTTGCAATTATCTTTGATAAAACACTAGCACATATAAATGTTTTATAAAATAGTGTTGGGTCAAATCCGCTGTTTTCCGGATCCACTTTACCCTTGAATCTTGGAATAAATAATAGGCATTAAGAGAATATATAAATATTAAATAAATGCTAACATTCTTTCTTATAATTCATTCATTATAATATTCACACATTCAATTGAATGATAAATTAATGAGTTGGGGTCTGGTTGTTGAGTTCATCCTATAGTTTAATTAGTTATGAACAACTAATGAGAAGATATATTAGAGTTCTAAAATAATAATAATAATAATAATAATATTTAGCACCGCGTCTTACTACCCGTTCGGGTTATACGCTTTAAGTACTAATTACGCTAATGGATTAGGAATTGTTGAATTAGAGGAAGTGAACCCGCATTTGCGTGTAGGGAGAGTGGAAAACCATTTAGGAAAAACCAACCCCAGTTCACCCGACCGAGATTCAAACCTCGATCTCCCCGTCCTCAGCAGTCGAGCTCAACACGACAAGTGTGTTAACCAACTAAGCCACCGAGGCGGGTAGCTCTAAAATAAATTTCAATTGAAAAGTGGGGGGAAAAAAAAGATTTGAGTCTTGGATTTGATATTTTCTAGAATACCCATAAGGATTCAAGGTATTCAAGAATTAGAAGGTCCCAACGCTATATTTATTATTTTATCAAAGAAATACTCCTATTTAAATATATTATGTGAAGTTACAACCCAAGATAAATTTCAAAATTTGATAATGTGCCTCAATTTGCCCTGAAAGATCTAGCATGTCTTACCTTGATGCATTTCACTATGGTGTAGCTTATAAGATGGTAAGACAGCTACCTTTCAGGGTAATGGAGACTACATAAATAGATACTTTTAATATTTAAAAAATGTATCAAGAATATATTGTTGGACAACTTTTTCTTTTATTATTCTTTTTGACTTATGTGTAATACTGGTTCAATTATTTTTTTTTAGTCAAGAAAATTATTCTCCTAGAACTAAACTCATTTTGATGGAGAGTCGGAGGCCATTAATTCTACTGTAACTCGACTTCTCTACCTTCTAACATCCTTTCAAAAAGAAGTAATATTATTAAGACTACTTTACATCCATTACTGTATACATCCTGTAGCCTGGGTCAGTTTTTTTATTCAAGCCATATATTTCCCACTGCAGGTTTGCTAGGCCTATAGTAGCTTCTTATGTCTTATAATATAACTTAAGACTAGGATAGGCACAACATCCAGTCCCCTGGCCGTTAATTCATTACTGTGAAAGGGTATACCCATATTTTCATCAATGAGAATTTTTCGGCCATACCAAGAATCGAAACCGGGACCCCTAGCTCAGTAGACAGACGCACTACCAACTGAGCTAAGGTATCGGACAGTAATAGTATTGTGACTAAATCAGCAATACAAGTTTTGATGGCCAATGCACCTTTGTGAAGGAAAACATTTGACATCCATCATGCCATAGAACCACTTTATGGTCTACATAAGACTTAACATATCTAGTGGGCTTCATTACACTGCAGGATATAAAGTAACAAGAATTCAGACTTACTAGCAAAAATAAGCAACAATTCTATAGACTGTCATTAACAAAACTATACAAGCAACAGAAAAATATAAAGACTGTAAACGCCAGTACAAATCAACGGTGGATCACTATGGATCACTATCGTAGACGATAAATACACTAATCCCAGAAAACCCAAGAATATCTTCTGTTGATGTACAGACCATGATATTTTATCTTTCCATCTTTTTTCCCTGTACTTTGTAAAGAAGATAACAATTACCTATGAGTACGCTATCGTGCCCTAAAGGGTAATAATATAAGGCACTAGAAATTTATAAACTTCAGAAACCAAGTGGGTTTATAACGTTCCCGAGTGCAGCTATCTGGCAGTAAGAGAACAAACCGAGGAGGAAAATACAAATGACAATACAATGTGTTGTAACCCCTCCTGTTAAATGACATCATTCTATTCCCAAAGATCTAATCTACGTTTCTATAACAGTTACCTTTCGTTTCCCGGACATTTAGCTCTTAATGATCAATATGTGGTCTATTCAGAGAGGAAAATATAAAGTTTAAGTCTATATTTGTAGAAGACCATAGAACATAGTTCTGTATTCATTACAGTAAACAATAAACTCGTGTACTTTTAAAGGTGTTGTCAATATTTAACCGCAACATGTGATTGGCGATATCTCGGCTGATTGGTCATTCCCATAGCCCCACCATTACCAGGAAGAACTCCATTAGCCATCAACTTTTTTTTTGTTAGTCTTTTTTTTTTCCTCTTCTTATTCTCTTTTTAAAATGTAAAACACGACGAGAGGGGTAAGGATAATGAAAGAAGACACAGGAATTGAAAAATACATGTATGTAATATTAAACAGTAGCTATAGAACCTCATCCTCCATTTTGTGACATTATTAATTTTGTTTAAATCAAAAAATTTAGTGCATCATTCTTTAGTTAGCTATTTCCTCAAACTTTGAATGAATATATTTTTTTTTAAACTATACAGAATGTAAAATAAACAAGAAAATATGTTGGGTGTCAAACATTAAAATAAAACAAATTAAAAATATGCCAAAGCTAAAATAATTTTCATAATAGAGGACAGTTAAAATTCTGGAGCCAGTGGAACAAATAATACTTAAAACACTTTACTCCACAAAGCAACATAGCATTATAATATGTACAGATAAATTCAAAATATTACTCCATGAAAATAATTTCCTATGTATTCTAAAACAACTAACTTTTTAAGCTGTAAAACCAATTTTTTTATCCGTTGAAATTTAAAAAAAAAATTACATAGCTATTACAACTTAAATTACACATTTATATATGACATGAGAAATGTTACAAAATAAAAATACAAAAACTACTTCAAAATAAAACTAAGAAAAATCTTCTGACAAACGTTACAAATGGAATAATTTAGTCTTAACGAAACATTGTGTATGTAGAGATACAAATTATTTACAAATTAAATTAACTCATAAAAAAAGATAAAGTTGAATAGTAAGGAAACACAGATAGAATGCACAGACTGAAAGACTAGATTGGGTTGACCAAAAAAAAAAAAAATAGAAACGTGATGGCAAATTTTCAACATTTTTTTTTTCTTTCTGTAAAAGAGAATTTCAATTTGAAAATGGTGATAGTTATTTAATTAAAAACACATTTATAGCTTTTGTTTTAATTATTTTGTTGTCTGATACTAATTTAAGGGTTAAGTACAAAATGATTAGACTTCAAATTTATCAAACGGGGAAACACAAAAATGCTGTCATACAGAAAGAAAGTTGTTTTGAAAAGGGTGAACCATCAACTATCACATCGAGCTAAGCTTTGCAAAAAAAAAAGAAGTCTGCCCAGGTTTGGCTATTCTGACACAAAACCCCTGCGTAGACTGACAAAGTATAGAAAAAACAAATTGCTCCCATTGAAGCTAAAAGCCTTGGCTAGCTTTTAAGGGGGTGAGGATCTTAATGGTTAACTTGCTTTCCAATGTAATTATGATACTTTATTTTTTTTTTACACACGTCAAACTACTTTTTTTAAAAGTGAAAGCACCATAAGATAACTTTACAGCCAAAATTAAAAAAGAAAAAAAACGAGACAAAAATTTAGTCTTGATCATCGATGATGTTTAAACTATTAAAATTTCACCATTAGCGTCCATAGATAAAAATCGAAAGTTTTTTTTATTATCATCATTATTTTAAAACTTTTTAAAAGCTTCTTTTTTTTCCTCTCAACAAGTGTGTTTTTCCTCTATAATAAAACTCAATTTATATAAACAACACAAAATGACAAGTCAACCCTCGCTTGTATCGAGAGAACGACAATAAAAACTGTCATGTTGGTATTACTTAACTGACACTTAGTGTATTCTTTAGTCGCACAGCAGGGTAAGGTGTCGTAACATTGGCACACACACAAATAAGTACACATTAAAAAACCACAGACCGACAAGTATCAGATACTCCTACACAAACAGAGGAGCACAACAGTTTTTGTGTGTTTAATAAATTGTTTTCGTGTTTTTCTCTCTTCCTCGTGTACACAATTTGTGAAACAGTTTATTCACATCGATCAACACAAAGTGAGATAGCAGTACGGTGTTGAATAAGCTTTTAAAAGTGGAACGCGTGTTCCTAAGGGAGAAAAAAAAAGTTCTCTATTCTTTTATTAGTTCATTTTAAGAAAATGTTTTGTATAGGCGTACATTTTGAAATGTTGTTCACTGTACGTGCTGTGGCCCTTGAAAGACTTGTCGAGTGTCGGGGAGTTCACTCGTGGTCCGATCCGTGCCCCATCACTCGTCCCAGTAGTCGCACCAGACTGGGGGCGAGGGCGGCGGGCCGGACCGGGCCAACTCTCAGTCCCATCCATTCTCCTTGATCATGTGGGCCAGCTCAATGATGTACTTTCCCTCTTTGTACTTCTGGCTCGACTCAAACGCGTGCTCCTGAAAATAACATTACACCCTTTTATTGACACATTCACCAATGAGGGTCATTGAGGTGGGGGGGAGTTAAGGCCAGTGGTTTTAAACTACAACATTTGTTTTCTAAAAATAAATCAATTATTTCTACAATGTAAATAAACACAAAGTTTAATTTTCTTCCCACGGTGATATCAACAGTATTTGTTGATTAGCATGGCGGCATTATGAGAAACTTTTTAAATGAAGATAAAAAGTTGTCATTAAATTCCAGGACACCCTCGACAGATATTCATCAACTGTTGACCACACCACCACGTTGAGAAAATTAAACTTTTTGTTTCTACTGGAGAAATAGTTTATTTATTTCAACCAAAATAAGTTTTGATATAATAATAATAATAATAATCTTACTGCCCATTTGAGTAATACACTTATGTACTAATTACACCAATGGTTTTAGGGATGAGGAAGGTTATATTTAGAGGAAGTATTCCCACATTTGCATGGAAGAAGAGTGGAAACCCAATTAAGGTAAAAATACCCACAGTAATATTACAAGATTTGAGCCCCAATCTCTGTGTCATCGACAGTCCAGTATATTTCAAGAGTAACACCTAAGACCATTCGGCCACCAGAGCAAGTAACTTTACTTTATAATAAGGTTTAATACATTAGTGTGGTATTTGTTTGACGTAAAACAAATTATCGATAGGATTCGTAAGGGGGCATTCACATATTATGTAGTATGCACCTTTGGGGGTTAAAGGGTTCGAGCTTTGCTTATTTCTGCTGACAGGGGGGGGGGGGGCGGGGGGACCCCGC
>CABFVZ010002750.1:0-12238 GCA_902151445.1 Timema monikensis
CTTGCAACTTAGCGCCCCCTACCTCCCCCTTGCAACTTAGCGCCCCCCAGTGCAATTCCATCTCCCACTTTAGGAATCACTGATCTAGATCAACACATTGCTGCTACCTATTTGTTTTCCAATTATTTCACGGACTTTGTTGATATCTAAAACAATAATATTATAATTTTATGAAGGTATTTCATCTTTATTCCATTACCAAACAGATAACTATCATAAATAATAACCACATCATTGAGTGAATTATCTAACTTTTGCAAATGACTGTACCATTGGCTCATCCCTTCCAATACAGGTCAAACAGGGAATCCCAACCACCCCCATCCAATGCCCCTAAATAATGTTTCTAAAAACTCGAATCATGTGAAGTAGACCTAAAATATAGCGCACAAAAGGTGTAGCACATTAAAAGTGCCCTTGAAATTCCCATTTGGGAAAAGCACAAAACTAAAGCTTGGATACAGTGTATACAAAGCTGCAGCCAAATAAAATTACAAATTTAACACTGTCTGGTCAACTGTTTAAACAGCTAACTAGCTAATTTATAAAAAGAAATACTAGCAAAGTTTGAAATAAATTGCTTTATTAAACATGCTATAGATTCTCTTGGGGCTTTATTCATGAACTGAAAACAAAAGTGTGTGGATACAGAACATTTGATTTCTATTATAACTGCCTGCGATATAATAAATATAAATAGTAGCCTTAAGTTACCATGAAAATAATTCCAGATAGCTTCTGGAGGCATTTAGTGTTCATAGAGTTTGTTTAACTCTGATATTTACATTTCCAAAGTATATTTCTCAGTGCACCACTGGGCTGGACTGCTGGTGGCGAGGTCAATCTCGTTCAAGTGGACTTAACACTGATACAAAAATATAGACAGTTCTAGTTTGAACTACACAAATTTTGTTTTTTATACATAATAAATGCTTGGATTTTTCTATAATACAATAGTTTAAAAAATAATCCTAAACTCACTTTTATTAAACTAATCCAAAGAGGCTGTATCCATTGCTAACAAATGTAATGTTTGCATTATTCAAGCAAGAAGACAAAACATATTTTATTTTTATTAAAGAATTTACTGTAGATTTTCCAAACACAATATGGTTTTGAGCTGGCAGGTAACATGTAACAGTGACTCAGTTTGAACCAGGCGTCACACATATCGTTGTACACTTCTCTTCATTAAAATATAAAAAAGAATTGAAATCACTTTTCCTCAACAAAGAAAATATATTTTTGCGTTCTAATAGCACAAGAATATTGCTTTTCTAATAGCACAAGAATATTGCTTTTCTGGATACTAGCATGACATTTGATACACATGTTAATAAATATATGGGATACAAAAAAAACACAAAGACATCTGTGTCCGAAATATTTTGGCTGTCATCTTGGAAAATGGCGGCCAAAAACCAGGGTTTCTCTAACAACTAGAAAATGATGAGAGAAATTAAAATTGTTAAAGAGACAAAACGTTTTTATAAAAGGACAAATATTTATGTCTTAAACATTTTTTTGTAGAGTAAAAATTAAAGCCGCCATCTTGAGTTGAATGGTGGCACAATTTTTACTTTTTTTTAAAAGTTGAAAACTGCTAGAGTTTTGCTCAAAATATTCATTACAAATACTATTATGAACTTCCTTGTGTTTTGTTATACCTTGATAAGATTTGTTGTCATGATGAGAGGTCTACATATATAAATGACAATCACGAGTATGATAGATTCCTTGTTGATGCTGGAGTGGCAAATACTGGAGCCTATCTTATCGTGCTCACATTTAAATGCACTAGATACACTCAACAAATAAACAGCACATGCACCGACCATCTTGAAGGCCGAAGCTTACCAAGCTCGTGATTTGCCTAATGGGGAACAAAAGCTATATTTTGAAGAGTGGTGTAGCAGTCTTATTGAAGAATCAGCCCAGTTTGTTTCTTGTCAATCACCATTGAACTAGAAATACTCCTGTTGTCTTATCTGCAGACTGTGTGTGAGAGTAATTTCAAGAATGTACTTGTAGACATTTGCCCATTAAATCGCACTAACTATGAGAGAGGGCTGCCAATTTTTGTGAAGACTCTGAGTACTACACGAAAGTATTTTTACCTGCTATAAACTCTTGTTACCTAAACTTTTAGAGAGTGGATAGAGTTTTTGATAGATACTTGCAAGGTAACATCAACCCTTTTAGTGCCACAATTTGATCTGATCAGCTCTGCCTACTACCATTAAAAGTTCCAGAGCCAATAAGGTCGGCTCTCTAGATTTGCGCTAGCTCTCGCTAAACTTGAGAGATAGTGTAGTAGTGTCATATTTCACTGGAAAGAAAACACTTCCCTCTATTATTTTATATAGAGTTGGCAACAAAAATCAACGGTAAATAGTTGTTATTGTAACTTGGAGTTTAGTACATTTACAATGGCGGATAGTCATGTTCTCAAAGTGCTAAGTGCAGAGTTAGTTTACATAAGAGCTGCATAGAAAAACATAAGTGTGGCTAGATTTCATACTGATGTAAATAGTTAATTGTAAACACTTTTCACGTGTGCAGGTTGAATTGTTCTGAGTTTAGAAAAATATACTATTTAGATTTTCATGTTATGTCATGTGAATGAAAATATTTCCTTACCAATTTAAGTAAATAGGTATAATAACTTTATAAATCTATATTGTAAACAATATTCCGTCCTAATTCATGTATCCATGTAAATGGTGGAGTGTTACGATTCATTTCTGTATGTTGCATCTCCACATATAACAACTACGCTGGTATACTTTCCCAACTAAATTCTCCAAGACTCCACTACTGAACTTTCTGCATCACTATTTTATTCTTATATATTTCTAACATATTTAGTTACTGCCTGTGCTCGAACCCCGATATTTCCTTCCAATAACCATCTACATCGGAAACTGACAGTTGCAGTCTAGCGGCAGGTTGAGAAACTACCTCGTCTACTACTTCAGAGGCTCTAAATTTGAATGAACGCTAGACTTGGTCTTCGTATTTTATTTTTGAGCTTTTCTCTTTAATAAGTTTTACTTTTATTGTTATTACCTTTCTCCTTCTACTTCATTCTAATCCCAGTAGTAGTTTTTTTTTCTCTGTTTCCAAGAGTAGTGACATCATCCCTCTATATAAACTTTCATTGTTTTGCATCCTCTAAGTTTTTCTTTGTTTGGTTACCGTGACAACCATTGTAAAGAAAAGAAAAACAAAATTTGACTTTTAAAAAAAGTGCTGGTTTTGTATGGAGTAAATGTTAGTGCAAATATTAGAAGTAAATTTTATTGAATAAAGTTTCTGTTCCATCAATGAGCACTGGCTGAAATCAAAGACTGGACCTGGTTTTCTCTCAAAAAAGGGAAATCCATGAGACGGATGAGCAACTTTTTTTTTTTGTCTCATCACCTCAAGACTGCTTGGAGTAAGATCTTTTTTTTTATTTTTTTTTATTAACAATTCAGGACTACTAATTTGTTGTTACCACCTTGTATAACATTTTAATTACTTATGCCACAGCGTTCACTGGTTAGAGTTGTATGTTATCTTGGTACCAGACAGGTAGGACATTTTTATTCACAACTTCCACAGTTAAAATATATATACACACTGATGATTTGAGTCTTAGATTATTTTAAATTTATCTGTAATTACCATATGACCTTTTACCCATTTCAAACACACACAAAAATTAGATGGCAAACTTTCTTTTTACACTTATATTCAACCCTTCTGGTGAGATTGTTTTTTTAAGGCCATAATAAGAGTCCTATTTGTGAGTATCACACAACTTAATTGCGCCCACCTCTTTATTTCACTTGTATTTAGTACCTCACGATGAGATCCAGGGACTTCTGTGGATACACTTCAAAGGGCAAGTTTCCCTGGTAATTATGTTACTCTCTACCAGGCCACATGAAATCACAAAAATATCCTTCCTCTTGACATCACTGCGGATACCTTGAGTCTTGGTTTTCAGGTGTTCTACCGACAGTTGCTAGATGGGGTATAGGGTTTTCTTTATCGTTGCCTCTTACATGTAAGGGGTGTAAGGGTAGAGGTCTTCTTATATATATTAGTTACAATATATATATATATTTTTTTTAATTATTCATTATAAATGGTTTTTTGAAAAACACATTCATTATGTGTAAGCAACATAATGACTCAAAAATATCTTATGTAGGATATGAAATAAAAATTCCTGTAATTCCTACTTATAAGTATATGTAATCAAAACTTTATTTTCTTGTATAAAACTAAATGCACTACAACAAAATATTTGGGAAATGTTTATGCAATACTTTTTTTCAAATATATAATTAGCCTTAGTTTTGATTTAAAAAAATTGAAATTAAATAGTTTTAATTTAATCCTATTAATGTATTATTACTAAGGAAAATGATAGAAAAATCAAAATAACCACTTCATAAATAAAGGTTTGGCGAATTTTCCTGCAAACCCTTACAAAAATTAGGAAATAGCTGTGGCATTATTTGCACACAAAACCTAACAGGCCTTAGACACTCTTTGTGTGCGAATTCTGGGATAGGCGTGGCACTAAAAGGGTTAAAGTTGAAACAAGGGTTTGGAAAAGAGATGGTTGTTAGACCAACAACACCTCTGCCAAAGGTTTTCAGTAAGTTCTTGCAGGTTGACGGCAGCAAAAAACAACTCTTTCACCTTTTAGCGACTGAATAGCAATCTGGTGGTTTGTACTGATTTATTAACATCTGCAGGCACCTTAATCAATAGTGAGGATAGGTGACCTGGTAGTCTAGGGGTAAGGTGTCAGACTTCTGTGCTGGCGGCCGGTGTTCAATCCTCGGTCCCGGCACAGATTTATCTGATTACCAAACCCTTCCTTCACCTCTGACAAGACATCTTGTGAATGTGGGGAATGCCAGGCCTCCACCGTGGTTCGGATTCCACGTTAAACTGTAGGTCCTTCATTTCATCTCACAATCACCCTACCATTACACATTAGCGTAAGTGCGTATAATCCGAACGGGTAGTAAGACGCGGTGCTAATAATAATAATAATAATAATAATAGTGAGGATCTTGCCCCATGATCACATGAAGAAACTGATACCAGAATTCTTGTGCACATGAAAAGTGTAGGGTTGGCTGTGAGGCCACTAAAACATTTTGACAAGTACAGTAGACTCGCATGTGATCATTATCGCTGCTGCTACCTCCCACGACTTGGAGACTCGGTACGCAGGATCTTTGGACAGAACATACAGTACTTTGCACTTTCAATGTTCTTGGCATGTATGAGGCACTGCGGATAGTGACTGTGATACAATATCCGCATTTCATGGTGTAGGTAAAGCTCGAGCGTGGAATATCTGTAAGCAGATGCAAGAAATGGTGACATCTATTCATTGGGTTGTCTTCATCAAACACAGTAGATGAGTATTTTGTACTCATGTATGATATGACTGACTCTATACCCAACTGAAGCGAGCAATGCTACAGTGTGTGCAATTTCAACCAGCTGGGGACTCGGTTGGCGATGGAAATTAGATTTGCCACAAGCTTCTGACAAATGCTTCGAGTTGATTTGTTGCCTTGAAGAACTGCAAGTACCAGGGATTCAATTTGCAGTGCACTGCTTTGTGTATGTATGATGGGCAGTGCTACAAATAGATTAATTTTGTTCTTATGACATTGTTTTTTATATATTGTTATTTGCAAATGTTTAAAATACTGTATTATGTTGGGGGTTTCATCTTTGATAGACAGAGCTGCCAAACAACTTTCTTATTTTTTGAAGGATTACATTTTTTAAATATTACGAATAACATGATATTGTTATTTGACATGCTTGTCATTTGAAAAAAGTTATTTCACTACCAAAAACTAATTATTCACGCTATAATATGTCAATAACTTTATATGAAAGCAGTAACAGTTATGAATTTTTTATAACTGAGTTTGCAAATTTTCGCCTAAAACAAGAGATTTAGCCACCATTTTACAATATGGTGAATGACATTTAAAATCTTATTGCCAAACCCTTCCTTCACTTCTGACAAGACGTTTATTAATCACAACTTGTGAATGTGTGGAGTGCCAGGCTTCCACCGTGGTTCGGATTCCACGTTAAGCTGTAAGTCCTTCATTTCATCTCACAATCATCTTAGGTACCATTACATGTTAGCGTGCTAATAATAATAATAATAATAATAATAAAACATATAGAGGTGCATAATATTACTTAATAGTACTTTAGGTGAGTATATGAACAAAATTGTAATGGTTTTCAACTTTTTTTTCATAAAACCAAGAATTGTAACAGCATATTCAAGAATGCGGCTCTAATTTTGATCCTACAAAAAATGTTTAGGAGATAAAATATTTGTCCTTTTACAATAAACACTTTTTGTCTCTCTAACAATTTTATTATATCTCACAGTTTTTGAGTTATTAGATAAAACCTGGTGTTTGGCCACCATTTTCTAAGATGGCAACCAAAATATTTCGCATACATATTGTGTCTTGGTGTTTTTTTTGTGCCCCAGATATGTATTAACATGCGAACCATATTTCATGTTTGTAGCCAGAATAGCAATAATCTTAGAGTATTTTGTTGCAACCTAACGCACAATTAAAATAACCTCGGAAAGAGGTTTTCCTTGTAGATATATACTATATATATTCTCATCAAATACAATTGTTTTAAATGTTGACGTATTTTCTATGTTTCCAAGTAGAGAATACAAATAACCATGCTTTGATGCAGCGGTGAAGTGTGATCTTTATTTTTGGTGGGGCCATGTCATTGCTTACCAGTAATGATTTTTATCACCACGTTAAATTAAATCAAATGAACTAAAGTTTTCCAAAATTTTAAAAATCACTAAATAAATCTATAAACATAAAGAATAAAATAATACAAGTTTTGAATTAAATTTTCCAATTAATGACATTACTTGTTCAAAAGTTGGGAACATATGTCTCTTAATGCCAGTTCATGTGAACCACAGTATTTTAATATCCTATTAATCTGCCTAATATATACCTATTTTTTGACACCTGTTCATTGTATTTTTGAACTGAAATTTTGGCTGCAAAATCTATCTATTATGCAATATTTACTGTTCCAAATGTTTTAAAGTTTAATGCAGTTTCCAAATCAACTGCATATTCCTCATGTAATGTCTAAGATCCTTACAGTCTACCATTGTCTACAACCTTCCACCACCGAATAATAAACAATAAAATCAAAATAAGCTCTGTTTTTATTCACTAACCACAATTGTTTACCAAACCAAGCATTAAAAAAAGTTATTTATTTATTGCCATCCACCTGCATTAATGTAAAGTCATTAGGCTTAAAAGCCCCTAACAGTTTCATTTCAAGTTTTTCTTGCAGCTTTAATGAAGAAAGAGAATCTACTCTATTTATTTTAATTAATCATTTTCATGCGTCATCTTACCTCTTGGGTCTTAACACGTTCTAAAACACGGACGAAAAAAATGTAGACCACCTTTATCATATAGTGGTCCAGCCATTCGCTAGTGTAAAGCTGGCACTGCAATGGTAGGGGGTTTGACCCTGGGCGACATCTCACACTGGATGTGGCTTCTCTTCACTAGCACTGGTACAGGCCTTGCGCCATGTTTGGAACGAGGAAATACTGTATAACAAATCCAATCATTCACTGGTGTTCCACTTCATATTCATGTTTGTTTTGTTTTTCAAAATATTTTATAGAATAAAAAGAAAGAAATAAAGAAAATTGCAAGAAAAATGTTGGTGGGGGGTGGCTCTGCTTTGATGTAATTTCTGGTCCCAAAATATTTAAATTCCTAATTTCTCAACCAAGCAACTGTGAGATGTCCTTTATTTGATCAGAATTCAACTTCTAAACTAATTTAACCTGCGAGATCAGTTTTTATCTTGTACCTATATCCAACCATGCTAATGTTTGTGTGTTAGGCTAAACTTGTATAGCAACAAACCAGACGTGTATCTTACCAACTGTATCCTCATTCTTGGAGGATACTTGCTGGGACAGTTGTGAATATAGAGAACGGCAACACAAAGTGATAGTTTGGGGTTTCATTGTACCTTTATTTATTTCCACCTCACCTGAAAAATATGGTTTTGCTGTATTTTGTTAAATAAGTTTTATTGGTTGTACTTAATTATTACCTGGCATAGGAATTGTTTTTTATTCTTTATTTTTAGTTATGTGTTAATTGTTCCATTTAGTTTACTTATCTTTTTTATCTCCCCAAATATAACTAAAAGTAATGCTGCTAGTTTATGAATGCTCTCCATATTATAATGTAAGTCTGCATGAAATAGTTCTTAATTTGGTAATGTAATAGTGAGTAAAACAACTGATGAATCTGCTATTTGGAGTCGTAATCGGGTGTCTTCAAGAACTCGCACACTACATACACACACACACTTTACTTTACTCTCTTAAAATTTACAAAACATTTAAAATATAAATAATTTTACTAATTTTTTATTCTATATAGAAACTTTAATCCAACATTTACTGAACGCAAAATTTTTTCTGTAACATTAGATGTTTCGGCATGGTTGCTTTAGGCTGGGTGCAACAAGGATGACACAAAACATGTTGGTGTTGTGTGTCATTCCACTTTGACTACATGCTTTCAGATGAGCCCCTACACACTGACACACTGGGGAACATAGATTCATTCAAACAAAGTTCATGTTTATTCATTTTGTTTCACAGGCTCATTGTGCCCATGTGACGTTAGTTTGTTTAAAAAATTTAAATTGTTATCATTTTTGATTAATAATTGTTACTTGAGTGATGTTAGAACATGGATGAGGGAACTTCCTCAGTTCCTCTATGTACTTGTCCAAGAACCTTTCATTGATAGGGTGAACCCAGTATCTCTTACTTGATGACTCCTCCTGCTTGGCCAACCAATACTAGGATATATAGCTAACAATCTATCAATATCACCGCCATCTTGTTTCGTCATGGTTACAAGATGTCTTGTGTCATCCTGAGAGTGCCTGGTCCGGTATTAACCGGCAATATCCTATTTTAGCTGTTTTCTAAACATATTGCTGTTGTTTTAACATCGAGTTTATTTCAGCAGAAACCAGACTTTTAAACATTTATGTTTGCTTTCATTTATTTATAACAATACATTATTCTTGCTATCATAATGAAAACTTAAAAAATATTATTTTGATCTTGCTATGACATATAAATTAAAAATAATCTACTTTATACATATTTAAACTAAGAAAAATTTAATTTTATATTATCACTCGCTAAATCTATATGTATTGGCTTTTATAAGTGCAAGAGTTAAACATTTTAAAATAATACTTGATTAGACTAACACATAACATAAAAATTGTCTAAAATGAGATAAATTGACATAATTTTGCAGCTTACTTGGTTAATAAACCTAACATTCAAAATCAGGAATATCTAGTTAAATTTTAACATACTTAATATCTAATTTTAATTTCTAAGTTTCTTGAAATTAGTATACATTAAAAAAATTGTTGACTTTACTTTTATCCTTTATTTAAATTTGATACTTTATTTTTATTCGGGGTGTCTACTAGGTCACGAAAAGTTACCAACTGCAAAATAAAGTCACTGAAAAGTCATGAATTCTCAATATTTTAGTCATAAAGTCACAAAAATATTTATATTAATACCCAAGGAATAAACATACAAATTTGTATTTTGCTGCTTAATGACATAGCTTTCTTACATTATGTTTTAAATCATGATAAACAAAATAATAATTGTATTTACTTTTATAATTGTCACACATTCACAATTTTTCCTGAATTTTTTTTACTTTTATTTTTTTTCCTAGAGAAAAAAAAAATCAAGCTACAGTATTGAATGATAATTTATTATTTGAGAGCAGAGCAATATAAACTGAAGTGTGTTATTTGTTTAATAAATGATAATTAAGATATAGTTGATCCAGGGCTTTTATAGTGGTGCTTTACAGCTAGTAAAAATTACCAGATCAAATTATGTATTCCTACACCAAAACATATGTTTAGCAGTTTTCACTTTTGCAAGTCAAAACTTAGGTCTATACAAAAAAAAAAATATATTAGTTTGTGTGCAGAGTCTCCCTTTACTCTTCACTACACAGGAAGTATGAATGAATTTCAAACTAGGGATGACAGAAAATACTAGCCTTAAAACAAGAGACTCCTTGAGTATGTAGCTTGGAATTATGTAAATAAAACTCCACTGTCTTACAGTGTTCACACTGATAGATTCACTACTCTTAAACACTTTTTTCAAGGACTATACGTTCACACACCAAACTAATATTTACAAAAGAACACATGGTTTATTAAGTGGCTAAATTAATATTCACAAAAGACACTGTATTATAAAAAAAATTGTAACATTATTTACAGTAACTTGGCCCAAATACGCAGACAATAAAATATTTTATTGTCTTCAACTAGTAGACACACGCATGTGGTTATATTAATGGTGTTTTATATTTTAACTCATTGTTATAGTGTATATTTAAAACTGTTAGATTTTGGTTATAAGAATAACTGTTTGGCTGTTTTTCTTTTGAAAATAGTGTTTCCTGTTTAGTAAAAATGAACTATGAAAAGCAAGAGCTCATTAAAAGTGGCCTTATATAAACTGATCTGAAGCCATACTGTAGGTTGATGGCGTTGGGGACTGGTATTACTACTCATATTTACAAATTTTAAACTTTGTGTTACCACACAAACATTTTGTAGTATGACTTTCTCTTTATTATCACAAACCATTTATTTATGTTAAAAATATGTGAGGCCAGTTTTATATATATATATCTGAATATAATACCATAAAATGTATAATTTCACACACTATTTAACTTGTATCTGCCACAGCATTTAAACAAAAACAGACTGGTTTATTAAACTATTTTTTTCTTGGATTTAATTATGGAAAATACAACTATACAATAATCCTTAGTGAAGTATTCTTAAGTGTGTTTGATATTTTTTTTAGTGATAGTAATAGTAGTAATACTTAGTAAATAATAATTATTTCTAAATATGTTGGCAACAGTTACTTTCAGACAATGTTGGCATTACTGCTAGTTTTCGGGCACTACCAAAGAACTGATGGATCAACTATAGTCATTGTCTACACCTGGTCAGGATTAACACACACAAAACTCAACAAAAATACATAAAATAAATATATATTGATTGATTTACACCAAAATATGAGAGAGAAGTTTTTCCCAGCTAATAAAGCACTATATTGTACAAATTGGTACTGACTTGTTCAAGTTGAAGAATTGGCCCACTTGATTTAGGTTATAGATTCTATTAAATGAGCTTATGAAACTGCCAGCAAATTGTTTACAAAATAAAAATTAATTATCAACAAAATGCAAGCATTATGTTTATCACAATAGTGAGTTAAATAACATTTGTAGGCACCAAGCCTTTAGAGAAAGTAAATTGTGGTAAGATTCATTTTCATCATCCAACTGGTTCTAACACGGTTATTATTATGTGCACAGCCACACTTGCTTATTGGTCGCTACAACGAGGATGTCGCTTTATTAAATGGTTGAAATAAGTCACGGCCGCAGGAAGCTGAAACTATGCCTTTAGATTATAGGTTTATTGACTTTTTGAAACTTCACTCTAAATCACTTAATTTAATATACACAATACACTTATAAAACCAACGTAGGTTCAAAATGGTGGATTGATTATATTGATCTGTAAGATATAAGATATTGGTGTTTTGATTGGTGCATTTGTTGGAAAGGGTGTTTTTTCAAGTGCCTTTGGGAGAAATGTTGATGTGGCCGTGATGAAGCAGGTAAGTGCTAATTCAGGCAGTTGGGCGGACATGCAGTGACAGAGATGTGTAAGTTTCATGGCCTGTCATCTAGTGTTTCTTACTTCACCCTTATACTTGATTCATAATTAATACGTTTATTGTATTCAGAATGTTCCGTAGTTTTTATTGATACAATTAATGAAGTCTGTTATTGTTTGTCCAGACTATTATCAGCCATTGATAGTTACATAAAACTAGAACAATTTGAGATTTAATGAAAAGGGACAGACACATTTTCCCAGTGATGTACTTCCAAACCTGTCTGGAAAACTAAGATTATACATTGTACTTGCTTTTAATATCACGGTGAATAATTATTATCTTCACTGCCATAGTCTAGGCTTCTTTTTTTTTTTTTTTTTTTTT